>JAKFHT010001468.1:0-28796 GCA_023783455.1 Erythrocebus patas | reverse complement strand
GCAAAGTGATTTGGTAAAACAACTTGACATCCAGGAAGACTGAAGTGTACATAACCCCGGACCCAGATTCTACTCCTAGGTCATCTTGCACGCAAATGCCCTTTCCCTCCCCTCACTACCTGCTTCTGCCCCCAGCCCCAGGTAATCGCTAACCTACTTTGCCTCTCTGGATTTGCTGATCCTAGACATTTCGCCTAAGTGGAACCATAATACATAGCCTCTTGTGTCTGGCTTCTTAATGTTTTCAAGGTTCATCCATGTTGTCGTATGTATCAATAACATCACTGAATAACATTCCGTCAGATAGATATGCCATATTCACCAGTTGAGGGACACTTGCATTTTTACTTTGCGGCTATTATGAATAGAGCTGCTATGGACATTTATGTACAAGATTTTGTGTCAACATGTCATTTCTTTTGAGTATACAGCTAGAAATGGAATTGCTAGGTCCTACGATAACTCCATGTTTAACTGCTAAGATATTTTCAAGTGGATGTACCATTTTTATTCCCACCAGCGGTATACAAGGGTTCCGATTTCTCCCATCCTTGCTGACATTTGTTATCTATCATTCTGATTAGAGCCATCCTAGTGAGTATGAAGTAGTATCTCATTGTAGTTCTGAGTTGCATTTCCCTAATGACTAACGATGTTGAACATCTTTTCATGTGCTTGTTGGTCATCTGTATCTTGGGAGAATGTTCATATCCTCTGTCTGTCTGTCTTCAATTGGGTTGTCTCTTCTGAGTTGTAAGAGTTCTTTATGTATCTAGACACATGTCCCTCATCAGACGTTGCCCTTAAATATTTCATCACATCCTATGTTTCTCGTTTTACCCACTTTTCAATGATGTCCTTTGAACACCAACATCTGAAATGTGGAAAGTTCAAGAGTTCAACGGACCCATTTTGTCACTCCTTTTTGGTGTCTGTGATGCCTTTGCCTAACCCAAGGTCATGGAGATTTGCTCCTGTTTTCATGTAAGTCTTAGTTTCAGGTTTTACATTTCGGTATATGACCCATTTGGAGTGAACCCTTGAACAGGGTGTAAGGAAGGGGTCCGACTTCATTCTTCATGTAACTAGCCAGTTGCTCAGCACCATTCTTTCCACTATACTTTTTTTTACTGTACTAAGTATCTTCTTAAAAACCCTAAAGAATAGTTGTAATAAGAAATTTGTAATTTCTTTTGTTGAGATGGAGTCTTATGTGCCTCAGCCTCCCGAGTAGCTAGGATTACAGGTGAGCACCACCATGCTGGCTATGTTTTATATTTTTAGTAGAAACAGGGTTTTACCATGTTGGCCAGGCTGGTCTTGAACTCCCGACCTCTAGTGATCCGCCTCCCTCAGCCTCCCAAAGTACTGGGATTACAGATGTGAGCCACTGTGCCTAGCCTTGTATGTAATTCTTCTAGAGGTTTGACTACCATGACCAGGGAATTGGGAGGTGGTGGAAAGGCCTGTGGTCAAGGGATGGGTCCATCAAGATGGTGAGCATGAGAGTGCATTCGGATGCTGGAACCATGACCTGCTGGAAGAGAGGGGTGGATACGGCGAGGAGAAAGGACACCCAGAATGTTTGGAAAAAGGCTGCCTGTGGTGGGAGCTGAGGCACTTCCTGGGATCTAGCGGGAAGGAAGAAGACAGGAATAGACCCAAGTCTGCAGGAGGATCTTGACGTACGGATGCGGGGGCCTCTGTTACAGAGGTGAGGCCACCGGAGGTAGGGAGAGGGGGATGGAAATACAGGAGAAGATGTGCCTCTGCTGACTGAAGAGTGGGAGATGCCTGGTAGACATGAGGGATGCCAGCACTCTAGGACTGGGTCTGGTGGCAGGTGTGAGGGCAGGGAAAGGGGGTTGAGGCTGCCTCCGAGGGGCTGACGGCCATGGGGGCTGTGGAGCCTGTGTAGGTGGGAGTGATCTGAAGTGGGGAGGGCTGCGGTAGGAAGATGCTGGGCCTGCGGAGTGTCCGCAGAGCCGCGCTACCTCAGTGTGCACAGGTGGAGGGGGCGCTGTGGAAGGTGGCCCCCAGGAACGGGCTGCAGTGGTGGGAGCTCCTGCTGTTGACCAGATCCAGAGGGAGGTGTGGGCTGCGAGGCTGACAGGACCTGGTAGAAGAGTCGCCAGCTGAAGCGTGGCAATGAGGATTTGGTCAGGGTCAGCTGAGGGAAGAGGCTCCTGGTGAAGCCCTTGCTGCGTGCCCAGGAGGAACTGGGATGGGAGGCAGTGCTGAGGGGCTGGGGCCAGCCAGGGAACATGGGCTTAAATGAGGAAGAGTGCCCACAAAGAGGTGGGGTACAGTCGTAGTCTGGCATGACAGTGAAGGAAGCCCCAGCCTGCCTCCTGGCACAGTGCAGGGTTTGGATGTGGCCGTTACGTGCAGGAACAGTTCTAGGGCTGGTCTTGGGTTCGGGGCAAGTGAGTGGGGTATGGCCGCGGGCAGAGCAGCCTGGGTGAAGGGTCCGGAAGGCGGGCGCTTTGGTGTTGGGTCAGGCGACTTAACTGTCCCGGCAGTCTCGGGTGTGAATGAGGCAGTGGTAGAAGCCTGAGTGGCCTGACGTTCTGACGGTGACTTCGGGGGCCAGGCAGGGAAGAGATGGGATGGCTTCGTTGTCCTGGTCTCTGGTGGTGTGGGAATCCAGTATTAGAGGCATTAGGCGGTGGCATGGGTGGGCACCACTCCGGTGAGCCAGGCTCCTCGTCCCTGTGAGTAACGCTAAAGCCAGCTCTGGCTCCGCCCAGCCGGGCCACATGTCATCGTCCAGTTCTGAGGTTCTATCTCCTGTCTGTCCTGTTGCAGGGTCTCAAGCCCACAGCCCTGGCAGGAGCCCCGCTCTGGCCTCCCCATCCCTGCAGCAGCTTCTGGAGGCACTGTCAGCGGAATCCAGGAGCCCCGACCCCAGTGGTTCCAGTGCGGGAGGCCAGCCCGTTCCTGTGGGGCCTGGGGAGAGCCCACGTGGGTGGGAGTTCCCTGTCCTGAAAAAGCTCAGTGCGGAGGCCTTGGCAAGGCAGCCTCAGACCCTGGCTTCCTCCCCGAGGTCAAGGTCTGGAGCAAGTGCGCTCGGTATTGCTCAGGAGCAGTCCTGGCTGGCCGGAGCATCCACTGAGCCCACAGCCCCATCTTCAGAAGCGGGAATCCAGCCAGTCTCTGTCCAGGGAAGCCCAGCTCTGCCAGGGGGCTGTGTACCTGGAAATCATTTCAAGGGGATGTCCAAAGATTAAGCCTGTGGCTTCTGTCACCAGGTATGGAGGGCATCCTCTGCCCAGTGGAGCTGAGTCATCTACCTCTTGGCTCCTCTGGGCCACACACTATCTTCCAGCCCCAACCTACCACCCCATCTCAGAGGGCCGGGCCTCTTCCCGTCTCTCTCCACGGTGTTCCCTAAGGGCTCCTAGGGCCAGGGGTTCTTCTAGCTCTGCCATAGGGGAAGGCAGGCCTGGCTCTGCCTGCTCTTGACTTTTGCCCCAGCCCTGGAAGATGCTGGGAATGGGAGGTGACATTCTCCAGGGACAGGTCCTCGAAGGGGAAGAAGTAGGTTCCAGTCATGCCAGAACCCTGGAATCCCTCCTGTGCCCTGCCCCCCAGCATAGACTAATGGTGTCCCTACCTCTCCCTCAGGGTAACCCTGTGGCTGGGACCCTGGGAACAGCCTCCCATCCCAGCCAACATGCCCAAGTATGGGGGAGGTTCTGCGGTGGTGTGGCCTCCAGCCCTTCTCTCCAGGAGGCTTTGAGAGCCCAACTCAATCCCCTGCAGAGCAGGAAGGTGCTGGGTCAAGGGCTGCCACCCATCGGGGAGAAGAGAAAGACGTGGGCACTCCCCAGACTGCACAATGGGAACCCCAGCTGGCCTCTGAACAGAAGACTCAGTCGTCTCTACCCCAGACCGCTATTCCCTGGAGCTCAGCCGGGCGCAGCCTTGGAAGGAGAAAGGGCTGGGGTTACCTGGCCTGGCCTCCTCCAGGCAGGCCCCCCTCCTCCTCTGCCCCAGCTCCTGGTCTGGCCTCCTCCAGGCAGGCCCCACTTCTCCTCCCCAGCTCCTGGCTTTCCCCGTGAGGTTTGTCCCAGGCATGAAGAAAGCATCCAGGGTGGCAGTGAGTGGGCCTGGGCCAGAGGCCCCTCAGTCCCTGAGGGTACTGTTTTGTTGGCCTTTCAGAGGGTCAAAGAAGGCCTGCTTGGGGTGGAAGGGGGTAGGAGGCCCATATGTTGGAGGAGGGAATAAAGTGGAGTGTGCTGTACTGACCTTCCTGCCTCTTGTGTGCCTTTAACGCCCCTTGCCCTCTGGGGCCCCAGGTGGCTCTCCCACCTTCCAGGGAAGACAAAGACTTCAGCAAGTGCTCCAGGGTCCTGGCCAGGAAGCAGCAGGGCAGGGCTGAAGCTTGAAGTTCCCAAGTTCTGGGAGAGGTTGCTGTTTGCCAGCCTTCTGGAGGGTTAATGCTGGGGCCGCACTGTGCCTTCAGTGTCAGGGTCAGCTGAGGGAAGGGCTCCTGGTGAAGCCTTGCTGCGTGCCCAGGAGGAACTGGGATGGGAGGCAGTGCTGAGGGCTGGAGCCAGCCAGGGAACATGGGCTTAAATGAGGAAGAGTGCCCACAAGAGGTGGGGTACAGTCGTAGTCTGGCATGACAGTGAAGGAAGCTCCAGCCTGCCTCCTGGCACAGTGCAGGGGTTTGGATGTGGGTTCACATGCAGGAACAGTTCTAGGGCTGGTCTTGGGTTCGGGGCAAGTGAGTGGGGTATGGCCGCGGGCAGAGCAGCCTGGGTGAAGGGTCCGGAAGGCGGGCGCTTTGGTGTTGGGTCAGGCGACTTAACTGTCCCGGCAGTCTCGGGTGTGAATGAGGCAGTGGTAGAAGCCTGAGTGGCCTGACGTTCTGACGGTGACTTCGGGGGCCAGGCAGGGAAGAGATGGGATGGCTTCGTTGTCCTGGTCTCTGGTGGTGTGGGAATCCAGTATTAGAGGCATTAGGCGGTGGCATGGGTGGGCACCACTCCGGTGAGCCAGGCTCCTCGTCCCTGTGAGTAACGCTAAAGCCAGCTCTGGCTCCGCCCAGCCGGGCCACATGTCATCGTCCAGTTCTGAGGTTCTATCTCCTGTCTGTCCTGTTGCAGGGTCTCAAGCCCACAGCCCTGGCAGGAGCCCCGCTCTGGCCTCCCCATCCCTGCAGCAGCTTCTGGAGGCACTGTCAGCGGAATCCAGGAGCCCCGACCCCAGTGGTTCCAGTGCGGGAGGCCAGCCCGTTCCTGTGGGGCCTGGGGAGAGCCCACGTGGGTGGGAGTTCCCTGTCCTGAAAAAGCTCAGTGCGGAGGCCTTGGCAAGGCAGCCTCAGACCCTGGCTTCCTCCCCGAGGTCAAGGTCTGGAGCAAGTGCGCTCGGTATTGCTCAGGAGCAGTCCTGGCTGGCCGGAGCATCCACTGAGCCCACAGCCCCATCTTCAGAAGTGGGAATCCAGCCAGTCTCTGTCCAGGGAAGCCCAGCTCTGCCAGGGGGCTGTGTACCTGGCAATCATTTCAAGGGGAGGTCCAAAGATTAAGCCTGTGGCTTCTGTCACCAGGTAGGGAGGGCATCCTCTGCCCAGTGGAGCTGAGTCATCTACCTCTTGGCTCCTCTGGGCCACACACTATCTTCCAGCCCCAACCTACCACCCCATCTCAGAGGGCCGGGCCTCTTCCCGTCTCTCTCAATGGTGTTCCCTAAGGGCTCCTAGGGCCAGGGGTTCTTCTAGCTCTGCCATAGGGGAAGGCAGGCCTGGCTCTGCCTGCTCTTGACTTTTGCCCCAGCCCTGGAAGATGCTGGGAATGGGAGGTGACATTCTCCAGGGACAGGTCCTCGAAGGGGAAGAAGTAGGTTCCAGTCATGCCAGAACCCTGGAATCCCTCCTGTGCCCTGCCCCCCAGCATAGACTAATGGTGTCCCTACCTCTCCCTCAGGGTAACCCTGTGGCTGGGACCCTGGGAACAGCCTCCCATCCCAGCCAACATGCCCAAGTATGGGGGAGGTTCTGCGGTGGTGTGGCCTCCAGCCCTTCTCTCCAGGAGGCTTTGAGAGCCCAACTCAATCCCCTGCAGAGCAGGAAGGTGCTGGGTCAAGGGCTGCCACCCATCGGGAGAAGAAAGACGTGGGCACTCCCCAGACTGCACAATGGGAACCCCAGCTGGCCTCTGAACAGAAGACTCAGTCGTCTCTACCCCAGACCGCTATTCCCTGGAGCTCAGCCGGGCGCAGCCTTGGAAGGAGAAAGGGCTGGGGTTACCTGGCCTGGCCTCCTCCAGGCAGGCCCCCCTCCTCCTCTGCCCCAGCTCCTGGTCTGGCCTCCTCCAGGCAGGCCCCCCTCCTCCTCTGCCCCAGCTCCTGGTCTGGCCTCCTCCAGGCAGGCCCCACTTCTCCTCCCCAGCTCCTGGCTTTCCCCGTGAGGTTTGTCCCAGGCATGAAGAAAGCATCCAGGGTGGCAGTGAGTGGGCCTGGGCCCCCGAGGGTACTGTTTTGTTGGCCTTTCAGAGGGTCAAGGAAGGCCTGCTTGGGGTGAAAGGGGGTAGGAGGCCCATATGTTGGAGGAGGGAATAAAGTGGAGTATGCTGTACTGACCTTCCTGCCTCTTGTGTGCCTTTAACGCCCCTTGCCCTCTGGGGCCCCAGGTGGCTCTCCCACCTTCCAGGGAAGACAAAGACTTCAGCAAGTGCTCCAGGGGTCCTGGCCAGGAAGCAGCAGGGCAGGGCTGAAGCTTGAAGTTCCCAAGTTCTAGGGAGAGGTTGCTGTTTGCCAGCCTTCTGGAGGGTTAATGCTGGGGCCGCACTGGGGACACGAGGACGCGCTCAGGGGACACTGGCCTCTGCCTTCAGTTGACCTTGGGTTTCAGTCGTGAGTCACGAACCCTGAGACTGAACAGCGGCCCAGTCCTGGGCATTAGCACAAGGGAAGGACTGCAGGGAGGTGCTGTTCCTCCTCTTGCTCCTGGCTGGGGGAGTGGGGTCTGGGTGAGTGTAGAATAGATAGGGACTCTGGCCATGCCCCTAGGAGTAGGGGACAGCCCTGCTGGGAGGCTCCCAGGCAGAGACCTTGAGGCAGCCCTAGGACAGAGGCAGTACATGCAGTGCCCCATTTATCAAGGACAGAGGCTGGTACTCCTCTCGGCCTCTGCCGCTGGGTGGAAGGAGGTGCTGTGCTTCATGCCCGGGAGGTCCCTGGCTCTCGGGTCACCCATCACCAGCCTCCATTAGGATTTGGCTCTTGGTCTCTGATCCTGGGTTCTCTTAAAGATGCCACTTGTCTGAGCCTGGTGGCTTAAGGGAGGGCAGGGACAAAGTTCAGTCCTTTGAGCCCCAGCCTGAGTGGTGGGAAGGGTACAGGGCCCTGGGGTATTAACCAAGCCCAGGCAGCTAGCCATCCTCCCAGGGGTCTGTGGCCTGTTTACCTCCTCAGTCACCGACCATGTAGCTGTGTAGGCGCAATTTGTTCACTCATCCAACATACTAGGCAGTCTCTGTTCTGCTGGAATAGCAGTGAGCAAGGTGGGTTCCTCTTCTCATGGAGCTTATTCAGGGCGGGGAGGGTTGGAGAATAAGTCAGCAAACCAGAAAACATCTGGCATTGGCAAATGATGGCAGAGGGGAGCACCCCTTTAGGCTGCTGGTTAGGAAGGGCCCCTCTGAGGATGTGACATTTCAGCCTAGCCCTAAATGGCAGGAGGCTGCCTGTGAAAATTCAGGAACTGAGTAGCCAGTGCAAAGGCCCTGAGGCAGGGAAAAGCAAGGTGTGTCGGGTCTGTGTAACTGGCACAGGAAGGGGGCCACAGCCAAGCCAGAGACGGGGAGGGTTTTACTCCACAAGCAGCAGGCGGCAGCCCCTGGAAGGTTTGAAGGAAGATGGTGCCACATCTGACTTCAGGTTTTAAAAGTCCTTGATGCATTCTGGAGAATGGGCTGGAAGCAGAACAGCTGGGAAGCCACTGCGGTTGTGCAAGGGAGAGGGGCTACAGCGATGGACAGGAGCAGGTCCTTTGGAGTGTTTAGGGGTCACAGTGGCCCCACTTGTGATTGTGTGTGTGGGGTGAGGGCACAGGCTCTGAGTGGGGAGCTGCACCGTTCACTGAGAATCCAGCACTGAGGACCTTGGGGCAAGCAAGGCAGGGCTGGGGCAAATGGGTATGTCAGGTCTGAGGTGTCCAAAGGGGTCAGCGAGTAGGTGAGCTGAAGGAACCTGGAGTTCAGCAGGAGAGCAGGTCAGGAGGTGCCTGGGAAGTGCTGTCGCATCTGGAGGAGTCATGGGTGTAGAAGAGGAAGGATCCCCAGACCGAGCTAGGGTGCTGCATTTAGAGCAGCATTTCTTAATTTTAGTGTTTCAGCATTTTGTACCTGGTAATTCTTTGTGGTGGGGCGGTCCTGAACTTTGCAGGACGTTTGACAGCATCTTTGGCTCCTACTCACCGATGCCAGTAGTGGCCTCCTCCTGTATTCCAGACAGTGCCGAATGTCCTTTAGAGGAGAGAATCACTCTTAGCAAGAACCTCTGATTTAAGAGTTTGGGAGAAGAAAAGGCTGCAGAGTGGTTTTCAAGGCGATCACAGACCCTGTGAGTGCTCCGGGGTAAGGGCTGCTATGCCAAGTGCTGCCGAGAAAGAGGGCAGAACAAGCCTGGTGCTTGGTGATGTGCAGTAGGGCACCCACAGAAGACCCTGGTGGAGGGTCTGCAGATGCCCTGCGGGGGTTAAGGAGAAGGCGAGGAGGCTATGGGAGGCAGCAGAAAGGGGACAGGGCTGGGCGGGGGCTTCTAAGGGGTGGGGCTGGCTTTGTAGAATAGAGGCAGTGACCATAAGGGGGGATAACTGAAGCAGGGGAACCCCGGGGTGAGATGAGAGGGGTTGGGCTCCAGGGCACAGGCTGAGGACTTGCCCGTCAATCAGCAAAGAGAGTTTGAGGTCAGATGCAGGCAGGCGTCGGGGGAAGGGGTAAGTTCCTGCCTGGACTTCCGTTTCCCCTAAGTACCAGGTGGAGTCACAGCCTGGAGGGCGGAGGAGCAGCTGGGAGGTTGGAGAGGGAGGAGGAGGGATGCCAATTTTAACAAGTGGGAAAGTGAACGAACTAGGGAAGTTTGGAGATTTGTGGTCACGAATTTAGAGCAAGGCCAGTCGATGCAGTGTGTTTTGCTCCGGAAAGAGCAGCTGCTTGGTCAAAGGCAGGCAGTGGGTAGATGATTTAGGTTTGACCAGAGCTGGGGTTTTGTCAAGATCTTTATGCAGAGGACGACTGACTTCTATCATAGAGGACGTGACCCAAGGATCTGGGAAGTGGGGAGGTTGGGGCATACGGGATGGTCTGGGGATGAGAGTCCCACGGACTGAAAGGCTGGTTTGCGGGGTGGGGGAGGCGTCTGGAGACAGGTGGGGTGTGTGGCCCGATGGGGGTCTGTCCCAGTGGGCCCTTAGGGGAGGGAAGGCACCGTTGTGAGCTGCTGGAGCCCCAGCCCAGGAGATCTGGTGGCACTATCTCACCTCTCAGGCCTGGAGAAGTGGCTCCATGGCTTCCAACTAAGGTCTCACAGCCAGCGATGGGACAACCGTCTTGCCCTTCTTTGGAAAAGGTGGATCGCTTCCACGGCTAGGTCCTTTCCCCATGGCCCCTCTTCCCAAGGACATCCCTCCAGGGCACCCTCATTTGGGCTGTCTGAGAATGCTCACGTTACGTGTGCACTGTTGCCTGCTGCCACTGTCCCTCCCAGCTCCTGGCTTTCCCGTGAGGTTTGTCCCAGGCATGAAGAAAGCATCCAGGGTGGCAGTGAGTGGGCCTGGGCCAGAGGCCCCTCAGTCCCTGAGGGTACTGTTTTGTTGGCCTTTCAGAGGGTCAAAGAAGGCCTGCTTGGGGTGGAAGGGGGTAGGAGGCCCATATGTTGGAGGAGGGAATAAAGTGGAGTGTGCTGTACTGACCTTCCTGCCTCTTGTGTGCCTTTAACGCCCCTTGCCCTCTGGGGCCCCAGGTGGCTCTCCCACCTTCCAGGGAAGACAAAGACTTCAGCAAGTGCTCCAGGGGTCCTGGCCAGGAAGCAGCAGGGCAGGGCTGAAGCTTGAAGTTCCCAAGTTCTGGGGAGAGGTTGCTGTTTGCCAGCCTTCTGGAGGGTTAATGCTGGGGCCGCACTGGGGACACGAGGACGCGCTCAGGGGACACTGGCCTCTGCCTTCAGTCGACCTTGGGTTTCAGTCGTGAGTCACGAACCCTGAGACTGAACAGCGGCCCAGTCCTGGGCATTAGCACAAGGGAAGGACTGCAGGGAGGTGCTGTTCCTCCTCTTGCTCCTGGCTGGGGGAGTGGGGTCTGGGTGAGTGTAGAATAGATAGGGACTCTGGCCATGCCCCTAGGAGTAGGGGACAGCCCTGCTGGGAGGCTCCCAGGCAGAGACCTTGAGGCAGCCCTAGGACAGAGGCAGTACATGCAGTGCCCCATTTATCAAGGACAGAGGCTGGTACTCCTCTCGGCCTCTGCCGCTGGGTGGAAGGAGGTGCTGTGCTTCATGCCCGGGGAGGTCCCTGGCTCTCGGGTCACCCATCACCAGCCTCCATTAGGATTTGGCTCTTGGTCTCTGATCCTGGGTTCTCTTAAAGATGCCACTTGTCTGAGCCTGGTGGCTTAAGGGGAGGGCAGGGACAAAGTTCAGTCCTTTGAGCCCCAGCCTGAGTGGTGGGAAGGGTACAGGGCCCTGGGGTATTAACCAAGCCCAGGCAGCTAGCCATCCCCTCCCAGGGGTCTGTGGCCTGTTTACCTCCTCAGTCACCGACCATGTAGCTGTGTAGGCGCAATTTGTTCACTCATCCAACATACTAGGCAGTCTCTGTTCTGCTGGAATAGCAGTGAGCAAGGTGGGTTCCTCTTCTCATGGAGCTTATTCAGGGCGGGGAGGGTTGGAGAATAAGTCAGCAAACCAGAAAACATCTGGCATTGGCAAATGATGGCAGAGGGGAGCACCCCTTTAGGCTGCTGGTTAGGAAGGGCCCCTCTGAGGATGTGACATTTCAGCCTAGCCCTAAATGGCAGGAGGCTGCCTGTGAAAATTCAGGAACTGAGTAGCCAGTGCAAAGGCCCTGAGGCAGGGAAAAGCAAGGTGTGTCGGGTCTGTGTAACTGGCACAGGGAGGGGGCCACAGCCAAGCCAGAGACGGGGAGGGTTTTACTCCACAAGCAGCAGGCGGCAGCCCCTGGAAGGTTTGAAGGAAGATGGTGCCACATCTGACTTCAGGTTTTAAAAGTCCTTGATGCATTCTGGAGAATGGGCTGGAAGCAGAACAGCTGGGAAGCCACTGCGGTTGTGCAAGGGAGAGGGGCTACAGCGATGGACAGGAGCAGGTCCTTTGGAGTGTTTAGGGGTCACAGTGGCCCCACTTGTGATTGTGTGTGTGGGGTGAGGGCACAGGCTCTGAGTGGGGAGCTGCACCGTTCACTGAGAATCCAGCACTGAGGACCTTGGGGCAAGCAAGGCAGGGCTGGGGCAAATGGGTATGTCAGGTCTGAGGTGTCCAAAGGGGTCAGCGAGTAGGTGAGCTGAAGGAACCTGGAGTTCAGCAGGGAGAGCAGGTCAGGAGGTGCCTGGGGAAGTGCTGTCGCATCTGGAGGGGAGTCATGGGTGTAGAAGAGGAAGGATCCCCAGACCGAGCTAGGGTGCTGCATTTAGAGCAGCATTTCTTAATTTTAGTGTTTCAGCATTTTGTACCTGGTAATTCTTTGTGGTGGGGGCGGTCCTGAACTTTGCAGGACGTTTGACAGCATCTTTGGCTCCTACTCACCGATGCCAGTAGTGGCCTCCTCCCTGTATTCCAGACAGTGCCGAATGTCCTTTAGAGGGGGAGAGAGAATCACTCTTAGCAAGAACCTCTGATTTAAGAGTTTGGGAGAAGAAAAGGCTGCAGAGTGGTTTTCAAGGCGATCACAGACCCTGTGAGTGCTCCGGGGTAAGGGCTGCTATGCCAAGTGCTGCCGAGAAAGAGGGCAGAACAAGCCTGGTGCTTGGTGATGTGCAGTAGGGCACCCACAGAAGACCCTGGTGGAGGGTCTGCAGATGCCCTGCGGGGGTTAAGGAGAAGGCGAGGAGGCTATGGGAGGCAGCAGAAAGGGGACAGGGCTGGGCGGGGGGCTTCTAAGGGGTGGGGCTGGCTTTGTAGAATAGAGGCAGTGACCATAAGGGGATAACTGAAGCAGGGGAACCCGGGGTGAGATGAGAGGTTGGGCTCCAGGGCACAGGCTGAGGACTTGCCCGTCAATCAGCAAAGAGAGTTTGAGGTCAGATGCAGGCAGGCGTCGGGGGAAGGGGTAAGTTCCTGCCTGGACTTCCGTTTCCCCCTAAGTACCAGGTGGAGTCACAGCCTGGAGGGCGGAGGAGCGGCTGGGAGGTTGGAGAGGGAGGGAGGGAGGGATGCCAATTTTAACAAGTGGGAAAGTGAACGAACTAGGGAAGTTTGGAGATTTGTGGTCACGAATTTAGAGCAAGGCCAGTCGATGCAGTGTGTTTTGCTCCGGAAAGAGCAGCTGCTTGGTCAAAGGCAGGCAGTGGGTAGATGATTTAGGTTTGACCAGAGCTGGGGTTTTGTCAAGATCTTTATGCAGAGAGGACGACTGACTTCTATCATAGAGGACGTGACCCAAGGATCTGGGAAGTGGGGAGGTTGGGGCATACGGGATGGTCTGGGGATGAGAGTCCCACGGACTGAAAGGCTGGTTTGCGGGGTGGGGGAGGCGTCTGGAGACAGGTGGGGTGTGTGGCCCGATGGGGGTCTGTCCCAGTGGGCCCTTAGGGGAGGGAAGGCACCGTTGTGAGCTGCTGGAGCCCCAGCCCAGGAGATCTGGTGGCACTATCTCACCTCTCAGGCCTGGAGAAGTGGCTCCATGGCTTCCAACTAAGGTCTCACAGCCAGCGATGGGACAACCGTCTTGCCCTTCTTTGGAAAAGGTGGATCGCTTCCACGGCTAGGTCCTTTCCCCATGGCCCCTCTTCCCAAGGACATCCCTCCAGGGCACCCTCATTTGGGCTGTCTGAGAATGCTCACGTTACGTGTGCACTGTTGCCTGCTGCCACTGTCCCTCACGGCCAATGACCTTATGCCAGGTACCGGGGACAGAGAAGGGATGTCCACTGTGCTGGGCAGCAGCGATGTAACAAACCCATCAGACGCCATCTGGGTACAGTGTGCTGAGTGTGGAAGTGGTGCCGCCTGGGATCGAGGAACCTGGAGAATGGAGGTCCTCTGCCTGAGGGCGTGGTGACTGGTGAGTGGGCCTTGAAGTGTGAGTAGGAGCCCACCAAGCACAGAAGGAAGGGTGACAGGGTATCTCCATCATAGCAAACAGCCTCAGGGAAGGTCTGGAGAGTGGAGACCCAGGGCACTTCCAGAGTCCAACACTGGCCTGGCAGGGCATGGATGGAGGGCTGGGATCCACATTGTGCTCTGCCTGCCCACTCCCCTGCTATGCATCGGGGAACGCTCCAGCTGCTCCTGCTGCTGGCTGTTGCTGGTCCGGGACTGAACTATGCCTCTCCCTGTGGAACAGGATGTTGGCGCAAGGTCAGGTCTAGTTTGGGAAGAGCTGAAGGAAGCCTTGCTATGGCTAGTAGGCTCCAGTTCCTGCACCTGGCAGCCTCATGGGGCTGGTTGGAGCAGGCAAGACCTGAAGGTGTGTGTGTGTGTGGGAAGACGGTGAGCCTCAGAGAGCAGCAGGAGCTGTGTTATGTCATGGCCCGCACGGCCCTGGAGAGCCAGCGCACCCACACTGCCCTTGTCCGTACTGGGATGCAGCTGGGAGGAGACGGCTGCAGTAGAAGGCGACAGCCTGGGGCAGCCGTATGGATGCCAAAGCAGCTCCTGCTGCCCAGAGGGCACATATCTCCCAGGTCTGCCAGCTGTAGACTCTGTCCCTGGCCGTCCCCACCTGGCCTCGTGCCCAGCTGGCCCAACGAAAGATGCCTAGCAAGGCTTGACACTCAGTAGACCCAAAGTTGTCACTTCTAGGAAGGCCCAGGTGAGCGTCCTCAGTGGGGACTTGCAGGGTGGGGAGGGCACACGGGCAACCCAGTCTCAGCTCCTGCAGCACCCCTTGAAGGAAGATGGGTCAGAAGACAAAGGCTGACGCTGGCTGCGGAGTCTGGGGAGCTGCTCACTGGCTCCCAACCCACATGTGGTCAGAGATGGTAGAAAGGCCGTTCCTCCCAATGCCCACGTGGGCCTCTGGCAGGCCCAGACTGTGCAGGCCTTGGGAGCCACGGGACGGGCAGGCACTTGCCTAAGTAGCTGCTCCCAGGCTCTCATGGCCACCCTCTGTCCTTCCTCAGGGAAGGGGCTACTGGCATCTTTCCATCACTGGTGATGTACGCCCAGGCAGCGCCCAGGCCCTGCCCAGCCCAGAGGGTGGGAAAGACACATCCAGGAAACTGTGTCTAGCAGAGTGGTCGGTTTCCAGCTGAAGCCTGGGGTTGGGGGTGGGGAGGAGGCTGACTGCCCTGTCCGAACCCAGCCCTGGCAGCATCTACGCCATGGGCTGTGGGCACTTGCACCTCATCAGAAGCTGGGGAGTCTGGCAGAATGACAGGGATGGGGGGATCAAGGAGGCACCTACTCCCAGCACCCCCCTGTGGCTGGGGTGCTGGTCTGGGTACCTGAGACGGGCACCTCCCACCTGAGCCTGGGGAGGCGCTAGACATTGTCTGTGGGCACTGAGAGGCCACATGCTCTGCTCCCATGGAGGGGGCAGGGAGGAGAGGAGGTCCAGCAGGTTGGACCGGGCCTGCGGGGAGCCCCACTGTCAGAGGCGGACTGGCGCTTATTTACACAGAGGATGCCTTGCAGAGTTGGGCTGTGAATAAGAGGCCTGGCTCAAGGCGGGGCTTATGACATTAGGGGCTCCAGAACGGGAAAATGCCCTCAGGGCTGCCCAGG
Organism: Erythrocebus patas; assembly: GCA_023783455.1. Taxonomy (NCBI): domain Eukaryota; kingdom Metazoa; phylum Chordata; class Mammalia; order Primates; family Cercopithecidae; genus Erythrocebus; species Erythrocebus patas. The sequence continues at coordinate 13,886 of JAKFHT010001468.1, read as the reverse complement.
CTGGTGCTGGTGGCGGGTGGCAGGGAGGGTGAGTGGGGGTCCTGAGGGAGAGAGGTTGCTCATAGCTCTTTGAAGGCAAGTGGGGGGCCTTAGTCTGAAGTTTTTTTTTTTACCCCAACCCTCTTTCCACTGTCACCCCCAGAAGAGCTTCAGTGTATATGGGGGGAGCCAGGCAGGACCGCAGCAGGGAGGGAGGGTCAACCCCTTCCTCCGGGGTCACTACAGAAGCGGAGGGACACTCCTCCCTTCACTCCTGCCCCTGAGACCTGCTTTTTCTTGGAGTTGTGTGACAAAGGCCCCACCCTTTGCTCCCCCACCGCAGGGTCTCCTTGCTTTATTCCCAGGAAGGGACCTCCCCTTCGCATCAGTCCAGCGGCAGCAGCTCGCCCCGTGCCCGGTACAAACCCTCGGCTGAGTCGCAGTTGATGCTGTGATTCGAGTCCAAGCCAGTTTCCCTCTTACCTCCTTTGCCCTTAATGGAGGAAACTGAGGCAGCTGCGGAGACACAAGACGCCGAAGTCCTAAGTCCCAGGCTGCAGCCGGTGGCTCCGGGACCCGGGCTGGGCTCGCGGGCGGCAGCAGGGGGCGCTCGCTGGCCCGACGGAGGGAAGCGCGAGGGGAGGCGCCCGGGAAGGGTCGGGCCGGCTCCCGGCTCCCCCACCTCTCCGCGGGTGTCTCCGCGGCCGGGCCAGGCCGGGCCGGGCGGGGCTGCGGTGTGTTACGACCCGGCCCCCAGCCCCACGCCCGCCCCGCCCTCCTGCTGGCTCCCGGGCGGCGGAAGGAGAGCAGCGCGCACCGGCGCCCGGCCCAGCCCGACTCCCGGGAGGAGGGTCCCGTCCCGGTGCCGCCCCGCGCGCCAGCTCCGCGTCCCGGCTCCCGGCTCCCACCGACCCTCCACAGCTGCACGCGTCCTGCGCGGGGCCGAAGACCCCGGCCGCCGGGCCCTCCGCTCTCCCGAGGTGCGGCCGCCGGGAGGAGGGAGGCAGAGGCGCGGGGCGGGGTCCGGGGGTCCGGGGGTCCGGGGGTCCGGGGGTCCGGGGGTCCGGGGGTCCGGGGGTCCGGGGTCCGGACTCACGCCTCCCGCGAAGCGCACCTTCTGCCCACCTCGGTCCGCCCGCAGCCCCGCCTCCTCCCGCGTCCGCGCCCGCCTCCAGTCTCCGCCCTCCCAGCCGCGCGCCCGCTCCCGCTCCCCTGCAGGCGCGAGCTGAGCGGGCGCAGGGTCCTCCGCGCCTCCTCCGAGAACCGGCCCAGCCTGGCCCGCGCCCCCAGTCCAGCGCGTCCGGCATCCGCGTGGCGGGAGGGCGCGACTTTCTCCGGTCCCGCGTGGGACGGGGACGGCGGCGGGACAACTTGGAAAACTTCTCGGGGGCAGACGGCAGGGACCCCGGGCGCCGGCGGAGGAGGATGTAGGAGGGCGGCGGCCGGTCCCCGGTGTTCCCGACCTCCTAGGCCCCGCTCGTCCAGGCCATGGGGCTCCAGCGCCCTCGGCGCCTCTGGAGGGGCGCCGCTCTCGTCTAGCCGAACCGGGCAGCGCTGTCGTCCACGGGGTGCACCGGGCGGGCAGCGCTCCCTCTGCCCACGTCCCGCCCAGCCATGGACCACCAGGACCCCTACTCCGTGCAGGCCACGGCGGCCATCGCGGCGGTCATCACCTTCCTCATCCTCTTCACCATCTTCGGCAACGCGCTGGTCATCCTGGCTGTGTTGACCAGCCGCTCGCTGCGCGCCCCTCAGAACCTGTTCCTGGTGTCGCTGGCCGCCGCCGACATCCTGGTGGCCACGCTCATCATCCCTTTCTCGCTGGCTAACGAGCTCCTCGGCTACTGGTACTTCTGGCGCACGTGGTGCGAGGTGTACCTGGCGCTGGACGTGCTCTTCTGCACCTCGTCCATCGTGCACCTGTGCGCCATCAGCCTGGACCGCTACTGGGCCGTGAGCCGCGCGCTGGAGTACAACTCCAAGCGCACCCCGCGCCGCATCAAGTGCATCATCCTCACCGTGTGGCTCATCGCCGCCGTCATCTCGCTGCCGCCCCTCATCTACAAGGGCGACCAGGGCCCCCAGCCGCGCGGGCGCCCCCAGTGCAAGCTCAACCAGGAGGCCTGGTACATCCTGGCCTCCAGCATCGGATCGTTCTTTGCTCCTTGCCTCATCATGATCCTTGTCTACCTGCGCATCTACCTGATCGCCAAACGCAGCAACCGCAGAGGTCCCAGGGCCAGGGGGCCTGGGCAGGGTGAGTCCAAGCAGCCCCGACCCAACCGTGGTGGGGCTTTGGCCTCAGCCAAGCTGCCAGCCCTGGCTTCTCTGGCTTCTGCCAGAGAGGTCAATGGACACTCGAAGTCTACTGGGGAGGAGGAGGAGGGGGAGACCTCTGAAGAGGAGGTTCCACCACAGGAACCACAGCCCACCTGCCTCCAGCCTCCACTCTCCCACGGCCACAGTCTGCGTTTCTTCTACCTGCTCACTGGCACATGTCCCAGTCCCACAGCGCTGCCCTCAGCCCGTGACCCAGCACGTGGCTTGTACAGCCTGCTACCTTGGGGTTCCGCTTTGGCTCAGCTCCCCAAGCTGGCACACAGCCCCAGCCCATGCTGGTGGTGCCTGGTACATGAGACCGCTGCTAGAGTACTCAACAAGCAGGCATCATGGGACTGCCTACCCCATCCCCAGGGCGAGGACAGTGTCAGGGGTGAAAAGCGAGACAGAGCAGGTGGTGGCACCCGAACTCAGGCACAACTGCAGGTGGGCGGAGGAAGGCCTGGGGTCCAGAGCAGCAGCTGGACCACCTCCAGGTCCCAGAGAAGCGAGACCCCCACCTTCCCCACAGGAAGCAGGCAGGTGGTGAGGAGCATGGACAGCCTCGTCCATGGGAACCAGGCAACTTGGGCCCAAGCCCTGCTGTCCCCTCCCCGGCACCAGCCTGACCTGCGTGTGGCTTACCTGGGAGGATCTCGTTCCAGTTGACACGGATATAGCGGTCCCGGTCGGCCCGCGCGTGCTCGTGCCAGAAGCCCAGAACGTGCATGAGCTCATGAAGGACGATGCCCCGGCCCTTCTGGAGACAGGTGGGTGCCAGGGAGACCACCTGCATCCCTCCACTGCGCCCCACACTCGAGAAGCACCTGCAGGGCGATGACAGCAAGCAGGGTGAGCGCCAGCCCAGATCCCCCCAGACACACAGACCTGGGCGCTCCCTCCCCCCACACCACAAGATAAACACCCAACAGGCAGGGCCCCACTCTGGGTGCTAGTCTCAGGTTCACCGTTCTCCAAGCCCCTTTACTGCCTGGACTTCTGTGAAATGGGCATACCGGACCCCCATCACCAGCCTGGGCCGCAGGGAGGCAGCAGGAACCGATATGAACGCAGAAGACAGAAGCAGCTCACTAAGTGAACACACCCTCCTGGTCAGCCCTGAGCCCAGGCTTTCACGCACATTGCCTCAGGCCCCTGACAAGCTAGGAAGCAGGTATCGCCACCGCTCCCGCCCCAGACGGTGCAGAAGAGGCTCAGAAGTTAGGGAACTTGCCAGGACTCAATGACTCATGCACTGTCTGCCCCACAAAACCTCCCCTCACCACCCCGTGGAGTCCCCCGGGAGAGGAGGGCTTTGTAAATGAGGGTCTAGCACCGTTCCCCTCCCTTTTCCACCTTCCGCCCTGGAGGTCCAGCTCACATTGGGCAGACCCCTCAGGGTGGGCAGGGGGACAGAGCCCTGGGGGATGGGCCCAGAAATAAATTTTAGACAATAGACTAGTTGATTCCGGGCTGAACGCCCAGCACTTACCCATACATGGGGATGATGGAAATGAAGTCTCTCTGGCCCTGGTAGGCGACAAACCTGACGCACGTGGAACGTTCAAACTCCGAGAGAGCCTCCAGGATGACCTGGCGGCTGGGCTCATCTGAAAGACACCACCCGGCTGAGCCCCCCGAGCCCTGGTGGTCTCTGAGCTCTACATGGGGGTCTGGGAGCAGAGCTCTGAACTCTCTCCCAAAATAGCATCAAGAAAGGGCAACCTACTGGTGCGTCTCTAATGGTCCCCCAATTCCCATGCACACAGGTCCTGACTCCCACATCTTTGCGGTTCTGGTGCCCCGGGGTGTGCTACCCTTGGGGCACAAAGCTGCCCCAAGACAGACCTTGGCTGTGTGGCCTTCGGTAGGTCACTGCATGGTCTCAAGGGGAACCACCTCCACACTGCATGGTCTCAAGGGGAACCAGATCCCCCTAGACACACCTTCCCATCAGCTCTCCCAGGATTTTAACCCTCCCGACTCAGGAGACCTTCAGCAACAGAAGGGCTTCTGTGGACGGGTTCTTGGGGTGGGGAGGTGGAGGGGAGGTGGTGGTGTAAGAGGAGAAAGGAAGAGAGGAGCACCTCTGCCGCATTTGGAAGAAGGGGCTGAGGAAGGGAGGGAGCCTGCCTCGCTCACTCACCGTACTTGCTGGAGAGCAGGAAGGGGACCTCCACGACTCCGCCACCACCCGTGGGCCACTTGCTGCTGGTTGCTGACAGCAGTCGGAAGGGACTCTGAGGAGAAGGCAGCAGTTCAACCGCTGGGGACAGAGGTCACCCAAGCTCTATGCCCCAAGGGTACCACACCCCAGGGTATCAGAACCCCCAAAAATGTGGGAGTCAGGACCTACGTGCATGGGAATGGGGGACCATTAGGGACGGGACAGAGGCGTGGAAGGCAAGGGGCCAGCTACATGAAACTTGATGCACAAGACAGTCCCTTGGCCTATGACGAAAGAATTTCAGTCTCAAGCAAACAAGAGATTGGTCCCTGAGGATGTTGGCTAGGAGGCCCAGCACCCCAGGGTGCCCTGGATCAGAAGGGCTTGGGCCGGCAGCCCCACCCCAGCATGTGGACAGTGCCCCTCCCAGAGGCAAACAGCCACCAGGCTTCCCCGAACGTGGGATGGTCATGGGGACAGAGCCTATTTGGAGTGAAAGCGAGGCAGTACCCCGGCCTCGGCCGCTCTTCTGCTCTCCAACAACCAGAGCCCTTCAGAGCCCAGGCTCCACAGCACCCCAGTGTGCCTGCGCCATCAGCTGGAGGCATTTGATGCTGCTCCTGGTGGTCGCATGCCACCTCCCCGAGCACTCACTGGATAACCCAGAGGGATCTGCCCTGCCCCCGGGGTCCCCTGGGAGCCTTGGGCCAGCCTCTGGCTCTGCTGCCCAGCCAGAGGCTGTGCTATCAGTGCCGGCCTCCAGCAAGACAGTCTTGCCTTCCCCTGGGTCATTGTCCTGTTCAGGAGCCTTCTGCCATTCCCAGTCGCCTAAAACACAGCGCTGCTGTCCGGGGCACAGTGTTCCCTTTTCTGCTAGCAAGGCACCCCCAATCCCCAGCAGCCTCCTCCCTTCAGGTGCAGCCACTCGACCACAGCCAAGATGGTCAAGCTCCCTGCCACTCCTTGTTCCACCATCCCCAGGTCACCACTGCCACCAGGCCCTTTATCCCCCACAGGCCACTCTGCCAACCCCTGCTCATCTCTTCCTTTATCTGACACCTCCCCTGGGCAGGGTACCAAGCTGTGTCAAGTGTTCAAACCTCCTCCTTCAGGAAGCCCTCTCAGGCCAACTGTGCCAGCACTTCAGATACCAGCCTCCCTTAGCATTCAGGCTGGCTTATTCATACTTCCTAACAGAAGAGTCACTCTGACCTTGACAAAGAGAGGCAGCTACCAAGCTATGTATGTCCCTCCCACATCAGGCCCCACGTCACCCAGGGTGGGCTCCGAGGGCCTGTCACCAGCTGTGGGCTGATCCGCACCCACACACGTCAGACTGTGCACTCACCGGCCGGACGATGTCCCCCTCGATGAGGAAGCTGCTTTCTGGGGTTTCTTCCGGGATGAGCCCTGGGAAGGGAGGGAAGGACATGTTGGCCCATGTCCCCCAGCACACTGACTCGAGGGACAGGCCAAGCAAGTCCCTCCTTAAGTCTATTCTTGTGTCTTTCTTAGCGGATTGTTGTTATAACTTCTTAAATGGCCTGATAAAAGTACAGGTCACTGGCTCTCTGAGCCTGGGTGTTTAGCTAAGTCATTAGTTGATGTTTGAGAATATCAGCCACCCTGGCAGGACTGTCTGCAGGCGTGAGGGGCTGGGGGACAAAGACAAAGGAGTCTGAGGCTCGGGGTCTGTCCCTGCCCGACTGTGGAGTTAGAGGTTCCCTGAGCACTGAGGGAAAGTCGCACAGTCCCTGAGTGTGCGAGGCTTCTTGGCTGGACCGCATCCTTCCCCTGCTCAAACACAGCCCACGACCTATCCAGTCCCAAGCCTGGGTCCCTGCGGCCAGGAAGCAGCGGCCTCTTCCAGCCTGAGCTGCAGTCCTCAGAACAGGCCCTGGGCTCTCCCACCCACCTCATCCCTCACTATTCCTCACCCATCTGTTATACTCAGGCCCCTTGAGGTGGCAAATTCAAATTTGTTCCACCATCAAAGGTAGGCAAGTACCGGCTCTCACCAACCCCTCACCCCTCTTAGCCCCTCTGCTTCTCATCTCTCCCACAAGTGACTCATGGAGGCGTGAGGAAAGCAGGAGAGAAGGCAGGGAAGAATCCAGGCGCAGCCTCAGCTGGATCCCATGGGCGCTTCGGACCACAAATGGCACCTCTGACTTGCACAGCCTTGAGGCAGGGGCCAGACTCCTGTTCCTTAGGAGTCACGGTGGGCCACCTCAGGCAGGCGAGGGAGTAGCCCCCAGGCACCTCTGGCTGAGGCAACTCCTTTTGGCTGGGGGCCAGTCTTGGGAGGCAGATACAGCTGTACGGCATTAGCCATATTCACAGCGGCAGGTGCTTCTCAGGAAAGCATCAGGTGAGGCACGGACAGCCATTCTGAGATAGCCTCACTGTAGGTGATAGTTGTTGGGGTCACCAGCATTTGGGAGTTTTCTCTATTGGTTCTGGTTATCTCCAGATCACTCACGGTGAGCCAGGGGTGGGGCGGTGCCTGGGGCTCAAGGCTCAGTTGGCGCTGGGCCCTAAGTCAGCTCTGGGAGGAAGAAGGGGGCAGATCACACAGTGGCTACCACATCTGGTAGGATCTCACCCACCCTTAGAGCAACACTGGCCCCTGCTCCCCGGTGCTTCAGCCCTCATTGCTCCAACATCTGAACTCCAATCTCCATCTCGACTGGCTTTGTTCAGGCTATTTATACACCCTCATTCCTCAGGTGACATCCCCAGAGAGCAAGACCCTGAGCATCAGACTTCTTAATCACACCTGCAGACAGTCCTGCACAGGGTGGCTGACATTCTCAAACATCAACTCACCGCTTAGCTCCACACCCAGGCTCAGAGAGCCAACGATCTATACTTTTATCAGGCCATTTAAGAACTTAGTTTTTCTTATAAAAGTGACAATCCACTAGGAAAGATACAAAAAGAAAAAGTAGACTTAAGCAATTGCCCATAGAATTTCCACCCATTCACACCTGTAGTCCCAGCTGCTCGGGAGGCAGAGGCAGGAGGATCACTTAAGACCAGGAGTTCAAGACCAGCCTGGGCAACATAGCAATACTACTCCATCTCTTAAAAACCACGGCCGGGTGCGGTGGCTCAAGCCTGTAATCCCAGCACTTTGGGAGGCCGAGGCGGGCAGATCACGAGGTCAGGAGATCGAGACTATCCTGGCTAACACGGTGAAACCCCATCTCCACTTAAAAAAAATAAAAATACAAAAATACAAAACTTTAGCCAGGCACGGTGGTGGGCGCCTGTAGTCCCAGCTACTCGGGAGGCTGAGGCCGGAGAATGGCGTGAACCCGGGAGGCAGAGCTTGCAGTGAACCGAGATTGTGCCACTGCACTCCAGCTTGGGCGACAGAGCAAGACTCTGTCCAAAAAAAAAAAAAAAAAACAAGAAGAAAAGACACAGCCTAAATCAGCCTAAATAAGCTGGTCCATTTCCTCCCAGGCTCTGCATTTCTGAGTGTTCAGTGTGGTTTTCCCACTACATAATGTCATGCCCCTCCAGGCCCTGAGAAGATGCCCTCACCTTGGTTAATTGCAGGAATGTCCTTGTCCCAGGAGGCCTGGGTTCCCTCAGGGGTGAGGCCATCTGGGAAGCTGGTACCACAGGCTCCTGAGCAGCTGGAGGCCAGGGGCACTCCTAGGATAATACCTGGTCCAGACAGACAGGGGCATACACAAATGCCTGGAGCACCCACCAGTGAGACCGGACAGCAGGACATGGGGTGAGTGTGGGGGATCAGGTTGTAAGACTCAGTCCCTAGGAAGAGTAGGCTCCAGCACAAAGCCAAAGAGCCTTTCCAGCCTCCCTGCTCAACCCCAACTAGCGCCAAGGTCTAGAGGACCTCGGAAGGAGCTCCCCTGGGGGACCAAAAGGGCACGTGCCCCACCTATGAGGTAAAGGAGGAACAGGAAGGAAGGAGGCAGGACAGACCTCAGGTTCTGATGCCCGTGGCAAGGGCAGGGCCAGCTCAGACCTTTCTCTATGACTCTTTCTCAGCCCAGGCTCTTGGACAATGGGCTCAGCCTGGATTGGGGACTTACAGCCTACCTCCACCCCAAGACAAGAACGCCTGGGGCACAACATCTGCCATCTTCTGCCAGGCAAGCCCTCTGCTTCCAGGACCTTCAGGAGGCCTCCCCTTGGCCCCCAGGAGCTGACTTATAGAACAACCCTGGAAAGCTCTGTGCTCTGAGCCACTGAGCTCAGCTACAATCCCTGCAGGTTCCAGCCACAACCTTCTGGCCTCTCCCCAGCTTTCTCCAGGCTAGAGCCAGCAGCAGGAGGAACAGGCAGCCAGCTTACCTGGCAAGGAGAGCAGATCCCAACCAGCTCCACCTGCAGCCCCGCCCCAACCAGCTCCACCTACAGCCCTGCCCCAACCACCTCCACCTGCAGCCCTGCCCCAACCACCTCCACCTACAGCCCCGCCCCAACCAGCTCCACCTGCAGCCCCGCCCCAACCAGCTCCACCTGCAGCCCCGCCCCAACCACCTCCACCTGTAGCCCCGCCCCAACCAGCTCCACCTGCAGCCCCGCCCCAACCAGCTCCACCTACAGCCCCGCCCCAACCAGCTCCACCTACAGCCCCGCCCCAACCAGCTCCACCTGCAGCCCCGCCCCAACCAGCTCCACCTGTAGCCCCGCCCCAACCAGCTCCACCTACAGCCCCGCCCCAACCAGCTCCACCTGCAGCCCTGCCCCAACCAGCTCCACCTACAGCCCTGCCCCAACAACCTCCACCTGTAGCCCTGCCCCAACCAGCTCCACCTACAGCCCTGCCCCAACCAGCTCCACCTACAGCCCTGCCCCAACCAGCTCCACCTACAGCCCCGCCCCAACCAGCTCCACCTACAGCCCCGCCCCAACCAGCTCCACCTGCAGCCCTGCCCCAACCACCTCCACCTGTAGCCCCGCCCCAACCAGCTCCACCTACAGCCCCGCCCCAACCAGCTCCACCTGCAGCCCCGCCCCAACCACCTCCACCTGCAGCCCCGCCCCAACCAGCTCCACCTACAGCCCTGCCCCAACCAGCTCCACCTACAGCCCTGCCCCAACCACCTCCACCTGCAGCCCTGCCCCAACCACCTCGACCTGTAGCCCTGCCCCAACCAGCTCCACCTACAGCCCCGCCCCAACCAGCTCCACCTACAGCCCTGCCCCAACCAGCTCCACCTGCAGCCCCGCCCCAACCACCTCCACCTGCAGCCCCGCCCCAACCAGCTCCACCTACAGCCCCGCCCCAACCAGCTCCACCCCAACCAGCTCCACCTGCAGCCCTGCCCCAACCAGCTCCACCTGCAGCCCTGCCCCAACCACCTCCACCTACAGCCCCGCCCCAACCAGCTCCACCTGCAGCCCCGCCCCAACCAGCTCCACCTACAGCCCCGCCCCAACCAGCTCCACCTACAGCCCTGTCCCAACCACCTCCACCTGCAGCCCCGCCCCAACCACCTCCACCTGTAGCCCCGCCCCAACCAGCTCCACCTACAGCCCCGCCCCAACCAGGTCTGCTGGCAGCTCTCCCCAACCAGCTCTACCTACAGCCCTGCCCCAACCAGCTCCACCTACAGCCCCGCCCAACCACCTCCACCTGTAGCCCCGCCCCAACCAGCTCCACCTACAGCCCCGCCCCAACCAGCTCCACCTACAGCCCTGTCCCAACCACCTCCACCTGCAGCCCCGCCCCAACCACCTCCACCTGTAGCCCCGCCCCAACCAGCTCCACCTACAGCCCTGTCCCAACCACCTCCACCTGCAGCCCCGCCCCAACCACCTCCACCTGTAGCCCCGCCCCAACCAGCTCCACCTACAGCCCTGCCCCAACCAGGTCTGCTGGCAGCCTCTCCCCAACCAGCTCTACCTACAGCCCCGCCCCAACCAGCTCCACCTACAGCCCTGCCCCAACCACCTCCACCTGTAGCCCTGCCCCAACCAGCTCCACCTACAGCCCCGCCCCAACCAGCTCCACCTACAGCCCTGTCCCAACCACCTCCACCTGCAGCCCTGCCCCAACCACCTCCACCTGTAGCCCTGCCCCAACCAGCTCCACCTACAGCCCTGCCCCAACCACCTCCACCTGCAGCCCTGCCCCAACCACCTCGACCTGCAGCCCCGCCCCAACCAGCTCCACCTACAGCCCTGCCCCAACCAGCTCCACCTACAGCCCTGCCCCAACCACCTCCACCTGCAGCCCTGCCCCAACCACCTCGACCTGTAGCCCTGCCCCAACCAGCTCCACCTACAGCCCCGCCCCAACCAGCTCCACCTACAGCCCCGCCCCAACCAGCTCCACCTGCAGCCCTGCCCCAACCAGCCCACCCCAACCAGCTCCACCTACAGCCCTGGCCCCAACCAGCTCCACCTGCAGCCCTGCCCGACCAGCTCCACCTGCAGCCCTGCCCCAACCACCTCCACCTACAGCCCCGCCCCAACCAGCTCCACCTGCAGCCCCGCCCCAACCAGCTCCACCTACAGCCCCGTCCCAACCAGCTCCACCTGCAGCCCCGCCCCAACCAGCTCTACTGGCAGCCCCTCCAGTGCCTACCTGTGGTTCCCACCCCAGCGCAGTCCCCTTCCGGGCTGGTGTGTGAAAGACAGGTGACCCGCTTGGAGGTGGCTCTGCTGAGGTGCCTTCCCGCCACCAGGGGGCAGAGAGAGAGCGCAGAAAGTCGCTCCAGGCCCAGCGGAGGCCCCAGCCCTGGTCTCTCCAGCGAGGGAGACCCCCTTTCCTGCCCCGGCCTGTGCTGAGACACGAGGAAAGCTGCCTGAGACCCTGGGGCACCCCCGGTGTATCTCTGGGAGGAGGTAAAGGTCACTGCACTTTCACAAGCTTTTATTTTAGCACATATAGAAAAGTTCACCTATCACAAGCACAGGGCTCCAGGAAATCTCACAAACTGAACAGTGTGCAACCAGAACCCCAGAAAGCCTGCCGTGTGGGAAAGGTGGAACTCCCAGATGCCCAGAGCCTCGCAGGGAGTCCACCCCCTAATCCCACAGCCGCTGGCATGATCAGTCAGTGTTTATTCCCCATTTTGAGATTTGGAAATGTAAACTCCTTACCTATATGCCCCTCCTCCACACCCTGAGCCCCAGAGCCAGGTCACTCAGGGCCCCACCTGGACTGGAAATTCGGAGGCGGGCTTGTCAGTACTGGGCAGCATTTGGGGACACCCCACAGTCACCTGCGCCCATGAAGAAGGAAGCGACAGAGCCAAGAAGACGAGCTATTGTCCACAAGCACCTTTCGGCATTCCTGCTCTGCCTGGAATCCAGAGCTTCTCCAAAGTCAGGAATCAGAATCACAGGGAGACGGTGATGGAAGCAGACGCCCTGCTGCCAGGGCAAGGTATTGACAGACGTCAGGATACACACCATGGATGTGCTACTTAGCTTGTTGTGGTCATCATTTCACAAGGTATGCATATGTGAAAATATCACGTACACTTAAACATATACTACTTTTATTTGTCAATTATGCCTCAGTAAAGCTAGAAAAAATAAGTAAAATAAAGAATAGGACCCATCAAAAAACAAATGCATGAGGCTGACCACTTAAGATGAGTATTCAGGCAGGCGCGGTGGCTCATGCCTATAATCCCAGCACTTTGGGAGGCCGAGGCAGGTGGATCACGAGGTCAGGAATTCAAGACCAGTCTGGCCAACATGGTGAAACCCCATCTCTACTAAAAAAATACAAAAATTAGCTGGGCACGGTGGTGGGCGCCTGTAATCCCAGCTACTCCGGAAGCTGAGGCAGGTGAATCGCTTGAACCCAGAGGTGGAGTTTGCAGTGAGCCGAAATCGCACCACTGCACTCTAGCCCGGAGGACAGAGTGAGACTCCATCTCAAAAAAAAAGATGAGTGTTCATTAAAAAAATTAAAGTAGGCCAGGCGCAGTGGCTCATGCCTGTAATCCCAGCATTTTGAGAGGCTGAGGCAGGCAGATCACTTGAGGTCAGGAGTCTGAGACCAGCCTGGCCAACATGGTGAAACCACATCTCTACTAAAAATACAAAATGAGTCGAAATCCTTGAACCCGGGAGGCGGAGGTTGTAATGAGCCGGATTGTGCCACTACTCCAGCTCAACAGAGTGAGACTCCGTCCCAAAAACAAAATTAAAATAATGATAAGAAATAATCACCCTGCTTGGGAGAGAAACAGAGTCTTTATGAGGACATGCAGTTGATCTGAGGTATTTTGCTGAGTGAAACAAGCCAGTCACAAAAGACAAATCCTGGCCGGCGCGGTGGCTCAAACCTGTAATCCCAGCACTTTGGGAGGCCGAGGCAGGTGGATCACGAGGTCAGGAGATCGAGACCATCCTGGCCAACATGGTGAAACCCCATCTCTACTAAAAATACAAAAATTATCTGGGCAGGTGGCGGGCGCCTGTAATCCCAGCTACTCCGGGAGGCTGAGGCAGGAGAATGGCTTGAACCCAGAGGTGGAGTTTGCAGTGAGCTGAGATCCAGCCACTGCACTCTAGCCTAGGACAGAGTGAGACTCCATCTCAAAAAAAGATGAGTGTTCATTAAAAAATTAAAGTAGGCCAGGCGAGTGGCTCATGCCTGTAATCCCAGCATTTTGAGAGGCTGAGGCAGGCAGATCACTTGAGGTCAGGAGTCTGAGACCAGCCTGGCCAACATGGTGAAACCACATCTCTACTAAAAATACAAAAATGAGTCGAAATCCCTTGAACCCGGGAGGCGGAGGTTGTTGAGCGAGATTGTGCCACTTCACTCCAGCCTGGGCAACAGAGTGAGACTCCAAAAAAAAATTAAAATAATGATAAGAAATAATCACCCTGCTTGGGAGAGAAACAGAGTCTTTATGAGGACATGCAGTTGATCTGAGGGTATTTTGCTGAGTGAAACAAGCCAGTCACAAAAGACAAATCCTGGCGGTGTGGCTCAAACCTGTAATCCCAGCACTTTGGGAGGCCGAGGCAGGCGGATCACGAGGTCAGGAGATCGAGACCATCCTGGCTAACATGGTGAAACCTGTCTCTACTAAAAATACAAAAACTAGCCGGGCGAGGTGGCGGGCGCCTGTAGTCCCAGCTACTCGGGAGGCTGAGGCAGGAGAATGGCGTAAACTCGGGAGGAGGAGCTTGCAGTGAGCTGAGATCCAGCCACTGCACTCCACCCTGGTGACAGAGTGAGACTCCGTCTCAAAAAAATTAAAAAAAATAAAAAGACAAATCCTGCATGATTCTACCTCCAAGAGGTATCTAGAGTAGCCAATGCACAGAGACAGAAAGTGGAACAGAGCTTACCAGGGGCTGGGGACTGGGGAGGAGTTATCATTTAATAGGTATGCGTTTCAGGGTTGGAAGATAAAAAGCTCTGGATATCTGTTGCACAACGATCTGAATACACTTGATAATG
>JAKFHT010001467.1:0-28860 GCA_023783455.1 Erythrocebus patas | reverse complement strand
GCGAAGGCTGAAGGGAAAGATGTAACTCTGTGAGATGAATTAACAGAACACAGAGCAGTTTCTCAGAAAGCTCCTTTCCAGTTTTGAAGGAAGATATCCTTTTTCACCATAGCCCTCTATGGGCTTCCAAATATCCCTTTGCCAATTCCACAAGAACAGCCTTAGTGAAAGGCTTCTTGAAGGAAAGATGTAACTCTGTGAGATGAATTAACAGAACACAGAGCAGTTTCTCAAAGCTTCTTTCCAGTTTTGAACGGAAGATATTTCCTTTTTCACCATAGCCCTCTATGGGCTTCCAAATATCCTGTACAAATACCAAAAGAAAAGCCATAGCGAAAGGCTTCTTGAAGGAAAGATGTAACTCTGTGAGATTAATTCAGAGAACACAGAGCAGTTTCTCAGAAAGCTTCTTTCCAGTTTTGAACGGAAGATATTTCCTTTTTCACCATAGCCCTCTATGCGCTTCCAAATATACCTTTGCGAATTCCACAAGAACAGCCTTAGCGAAAGGCTTCAAGTCTTGGTAGAAAAGCATTTCTGGTTTTAAGGAAGAATATCTAAATCTACAAAATGAACCAATTGGGGCTATGAATGTTTACATTACAAAAGAATTCTTAAGAATACCTCCACGGCCGGGTGCGGTGGCTCAAGCCTGTAATCCCAGCACTTTGGGAGGCCGAGACGAGCGGATCATGAGGTCAGGAGATTGAGACCATCCTGGCTAACACGGTGAAACCCCGTCTCTACTAAAAAATACAAAAAACTAGCCAAGCGAGGTGGTGGGCGCCTGTAGTGCCAGCTACTCCGGAGGCTGAGGCAGGAGAATGGCATGAACCCGGGAGGCGGAGCTTGCAGTGAGCTGAGATCCGGCCACTGCACTCCAGCCTGGGCTACAGAGCGAGACTCCGTCTCAAAAAAAAAAAAAAAAAGAATACCTCCATTTGTGCTATTCTGCATTTAATATTATTATTATTATAACATCAGGCTCAAGTCTTCATATAAAGTAGGCTCAAGTCTCCATATTAAAGTATTTTTTCCTGGAAAAGGACTGAATATTAAAAAATACATTTTATACCTGTAATTCTAGCACTTTAGGATGCCAAGGCGGGTGGATCACCTGAGGTCAGGCGTTCAAAACCAGCCTGGCCAACATGGTCAAACCCCAACCCTACCAAAAATACAAAAATTAGCTGGGTATAGTAGCACACACCTGAAATCCCAGCGACTTGGGAGGCTGAGGCAGGAGAATCACTTGAACCCGGGAGGTGGAGGTTGTAGTGAGCCGAGGGTTGAGTGTTTCCAGTGAATGATATCAGGGGAGTCAAGGACATGTGGGTACCTGTGCATCACCCAGCATGGGTCAGGCAGGCCCTGGGCTGGAGGGAGACTCCAGGTGTCTTGAAGAATTGAGGCTCTGTTCTCCTGCACACAGCCTGTCACATCGTAAATTGTCCTATGATCTGATGTCTCTCCCAGGGTCAGTGGGGACTGGAGACACAGAGGAAATGAGTTCTGAGGGCAGATCCCTCCTCCATTCAGATGTCACCATATAATTCTGCCCACTCGCACACGCGCACGCATAGGTAATGATGTGGCCATGTAACCAGACCCAGGTTCAGCTGCTCACCACTTAAAAGCCAGAACACAAGAGGTGAGGGTTGGTGGGAGGAAAAGCAGGTTTAATTGGAAAGTCAGAAAACCAAGAAGAGGGTGAGCTAGTGTTATAAAGTACCATCTTACATTTTAAAATTCACCGTAGGAGTTTTAAAGGGAAGCTTGGTGTGAGAGGCATGTGGGTGTGGTACGGGGTGCAGTGTGCAGGTCTGTGGATCCTCTTCCAGCGGCTATCTAGGAGATTTGCCCTTCCGGAGGTCTGGTTGGTGATTACCTGACTTTGGCCTGATGGTGGTGGACTAATTGTGCCCTACGCCTCCCAAGTGGGAAAATTCCACGGTGGCTCCCTGCCTGATTTGTTTCAAGAGTAGTGTCTGTTTTTTTTCTTTGTTTGCTTGTTTGTTTTTTTGACAGGATCTTATTCTGTCGCCCAGGCTGGAGTGCAGTGGTGCAATCATGGCTCACTGAAGCCTTGACCTCCTGGGCTCAAGCAATCCTCCCATCTCTGCCTCCTGAGTAGATGGGACCACAGGTATGTGCCACTATGCCTGGCTAATTTTTAATTTTTTTTGTAGAGACAGGGCCTCCCTATGTTGCCCAGGCTGATCTTAACCTCCTGGGCTCATGCAGTCTTCCTGTTTTGGCCTCCCAAAGTGCTGGGATTACAGGTGTGAGCCACTGCACCTGGTCTGGAACTTTTTAAGCGCATAATTGGATAAGCAGGCATTGCCGAAGGGGAGTATCTAGAGAGGTTAGGAGTAAAGCGGTCAGAGGGGAGGGAAGGAAGAAAAAGAAAGAGGGTGATTTAAATAACTGAAGTCCCTGGTTACAAACTCCCCACTGTCAAGTTTCATTCTGTCTCTATGGAAAACAGGCAACTGATTCATTCTGGCTACTTTGTATTGAAAAGGGGCATAGTGGCCGGGCGCGGTGGCTCAAGCCTGTAATCCCAGCACTTTGGGAGGCCGAGGTGGGTGGATCACGAGGTCAGGAGATCGAGACCATCCTGGCTAACACGGTGAAACCCCATCTCTACTAAAAATACAAAAAAATTAGCCGGGCGTGGTGGCAGGCGCCTGTAGTCCCAGCTACTCGGGAGGCTGAGGCAGGAGAATGGCGTGAACCCAGGAGGCGGAGCTTGCAGTGAGCCGAGATAGTGCCACTGCACTCCAGCCTGGGCGACAGAGCAAGACTCCGCCTCAAAAAAAAAAAAAAGGGGCATAGTCAGGGGGCCACGGAATGAACTTATCCACCCAGAGTTGACAGCGCTTGAAAGTCCCTGGACTTAGAGAAGAGATCCACTGGAGCATCATGGGGAGTGTGTAACAGCAATACAGTCCGCAGCAGCAGAATACTCCTATCCCTGTAATCATGGCTGTAATCACGAGCAACTTTTCCCAAGGGGAGGCCTGATACAAATCATGAGGAGAGCCATTGATTTAAAGATATTGTGGGATCAGACATAGTACTGGACTGGTTTGCTTGTGCATGTCTTGTAGGGCTGAGGATGTTTTCAGAGTTATCCTGGAAGTACACAGAGCATTCAGTCTTTTTCTTTTTTTTTGAGACAGAGTCTCTTTCTGTGGCCCAGGTGGGAGTGTAGGAGTGTGATCTTGGCTCACTGCAACCTCTGCCTCCTGGGTTCAAGCACTCGTGCCTCAACCTCCCAAGTAGCTGGGATTAGAGGTGCACCACCATGCCTGGCTAAGTTTATTTTTAGTAGAGATGGGGTTTCACCAAGTTGGCCAGGCTGGTCTCGAACTCCTGGCCTCATGTGATCCACCTGCTTCAGCCTCCCAAAGTGCTGAGATTATAGGTGTGAACCCCCATGCCTGACCAGCATTCAATCTTAATTATTAAATTGATTAATAATTAAGTTCTGCACTATCAGTTGTATCTGCAGCTTCTATGGTGATCTGACAGCAGAATGGTTACACATATTTAACAGGTTACAGGAGGAGCTGTGAATATTCATGAAGGCAGTCCTGACACATGTGTATTGAACCAATAAATATGTATGTAATGTAGGACTCATGTTCATTTTGGGATGCAGACTTAACTTTTAAATGTACAGTTAGATTTTATCTGTCAAACGTTCTTTTCAGTACACAAAGGCATGCAGATGTGTAATTTCTGTCGCTCAGCCAGAACTAGTACATGGTCAGTGGGCGTTTATCAGGAGAAAGTTTAACTAGAGTCTCTTGTCTCATTAAAACTGTAGTTATGGCTGGGGGATAGGGAATGGGGATCAGTTGGTCAGCTTCTATTGAAGCCATACATTTTTTTTGTTTTTTTAGATGGAGTCTCACTCTCTTGCCCAGGCTGGAGTGCAGTGGTTCAAAGTTGGCTCACTGCCACATCCAGTGCCCAGATTCAGGCAATCCTCCTGCCTCAGCTTCCCAAAGAGCTGGGATTACAGGTGTGTGCCACCATGCCTGCTAATTTTTGTATTTTTGGTAGAGATGGGGTTTCACCAAGTTGGCCAGGCTGGTCTCGAACTCCTGGCCTCATGTGATCCACCTGCTTCAGCCTCCCAAAGTGCTGGGATTACAGGTGTGTGCCACCATGCCTGCTAATTTTTGTATTTTTGGTAGAGATGGGGTTTCACCAAGTTGGCCAGGCTGGTCTTGAACTCTTGGGCTCATGCAGTCTTCCTGTTTTGGCCTCCCAAAGTGCTGGGATTACAGGTGTGTGCCACCATGCCTGCTAATTTTTGTATTTTTGGTAGAGATGGGGTTTCACCAAGTTGGCCAGGCTGGTCTTGAACTCTTGGGCTCATGCAGTCTTCCTGTTTTGGCCTCCCAAAGTGCTGGGATTACAGGTGTGAGCCACTGCACCTGGTCTGGAACTTTAAGCGCATAATTGGATAAGCAGGCATTGCCAGAGGGATTATCTAGAGAGGTTAGGAGTAAAGCGGTCAGAGGGAGGAAGGAAGAAAAGAAAGAGGGTGATTTAAATAACTGAAGTCCCTGGTTACAAACTCCCCACTGTCAAGTTTCATTCTGTCTCTATGGAAAACAGGCAACTGATTCATTCTGGCTACTTTGTATTGAAAAGGGGCATAGTGGCCGGGCGGTGGCTCAAGCCTGTAATCCCAGCACTTTGGGAGGCCGAGGTGGGTGGATCACGAGGTCAGGAGATCGAGACCATCCTGGCTAACACGGTGAAACCCCATCTCTACTAAAATACAAAAAATTAGCCGGGCGTGGTGGCAGGCGCCTGTAGTCCCAGCTACTCGGGAGGCTGAGGCAGGAGAATGGCGTGAACCCAGGAGGCGGAGCTTGCAGTGAGCTGAGATAGTGCCACTGCACTCCAGCCTGGGCGACAGAGCAAGACTCCGCCTCAAAAAAAAAAAAAAGGGGCATAGTCAGGGGGCCACGGAATGAACTTATCCACCCAGAGTTGACAGCGCTTGAAAGTCCCTGGACTTAGAGAAGAGATCCACTGGAGCATCATGGGGAGTGTGTAACAGCAATACAGTCCGCAGCAGCAGAATACTCCTATCCCTGTAATCATGGCTGTAATCACGAGCAACTTTTCCCAAGGAGAGGCCTGATACAAATCATGAGGAGAGCCATTGATTTAAAGATATTGTGGGATCAGACATAGTACTGGACTGGTTTGCTTGTGCATGTCTTGTAGGGCTGAGGATGTTTTCAGAGTTATCCTGGAAGTACACAGAGCATTCAGTCTTTTTTCTTTTTTTTTTTGAGACAGAGTCTCTTTCTGTGGCCCAGGTGGGAGTGTAGGAGTGTGATCTTGGCTCACTGCAACCTCTGCCTCCTGGGTTCAAGCAATTCTCGTGCCTCAACCTCCCAAGTAGCTGGGATTAGAGGTGTGCACCACCATGCCTGGCTAAGTTTTTAAAAAAATTTTTAGTAGAGATGGGGTTTCACCAAGTTGGCCAGGCTGGTCTCGAACTCCTGGCCTCATGTGATCCACCTGCTTCAGCCTCCCAAAGTGCTGAGATTATAGGTGTGAACCCCCATGCCTGACCAGCATTCAATCTTAATTATTAAATTGATTAATAATTAAGTTCTGCACTATCAGTTGTATCTGCAGCTTCTATGGTGATCTGACAGCAGAATGGTTACACATATTTAACAGGTTACAGGAGGAGCTGTGAATATTCATGAAGGCAGTCCTGACACATGTGTATTGAACCAATAAATATGTATGTAATGTAGGACTCATGTTCATTTTGGGATGCAGACTTAACTTTTAAATGTACAGTTAGATTTTATCTGTCAAACGTTCTTTTCAGTACACAAAGGCATGCAGATGTGTAATTTCTGTCGTTCAGCCAGAACTAGTACATGGTCAGTGGGCGTTTATCAGGAGAAAGTTTAACTAGAGTCTCTTGTCTCATTAAAACTGTAGTTATGGCTGGGGGGATAGGGAATGGGGATCAGTTGGTCAGCTTCTATTGAAGCCATACATTTTTTTTGTTTTTTTTTTTGTTTTTTTAGATGGAGTCTCACTCTCTTGCCCAGGCTGGAGTGCAGTGGTTCAAAGTTGGCTCACTGCCACATCCAGTGCCCAGATTCAGGCAATCCTCCTGCCTCAGCTTCCCAAAGAGCTGGGATTACAGGTGTGTGCCACCATGCCTGCTAATTTTTGTATTTTTGGTAGAGATGGGGTTTCACCATCTTGGTCAGGCTGTTCTCAAACCCCTGACCGCAGGTGGTCCACCTGCCTCAGCCTCCTGAAGTACTGGGATTACAGGCATGAGCCACCATGCCCAGCCTTTGATCAGCCTTTCACCAAATACACAATGTGCATCTGGGGGAAGGGTAGAGGAATAGTCACTTATGCCTTTTCTTTTTTCTTTTTCTTTTTTTTTTTCTGAGACAGAGTTTCACTCTTGTTGCCCAGGCTGGAGTGCAGTGGTGCAACATCGGCTCACTACAAACCTCTGCCTCCTGCATTCAAGCGGTACTCCTGCCTTAGGCTCCTGAGTAGCTGGGATTACAGGTGCCTGTCACCATACCTGGCTAATTTTTGTATTTTTAGTAGGGACAGGGTTTCACCAGGCATGGTGGCTCACACCTGTAATCTTAGCATGTTGCGGGAACTCAGGGACCCCAAACGGAGGGACTGGCTGGAGCCACAGCAGAGGAAACATAAATTGTGAAGATTTCATGGACATTTATCACTTCTCTAATAATACTCTTATAATTTCTTATGCCTGTCTTACTTTAATCTTCTAATCCTGTTATCTTTGTAAACTGAGGATGTACGTCACCTTGGGACCCTGTGATGATTACATTAACTGTACAAATTGTTTGTAAAACGTGTGTTTGAACAATATGAAATCTGATTATAAAACATGTGTCTTTGAACAATATGAAATCAGTGCACCTTGAAAAAGAACAGAATAATGGCAATTTTAGGGAACAAGGGAAGATGACCATAAGGTCTGACTGCCTGTGGGGTTGGGCAAAAAGAGCCATATTTTTCTTTTTGCAGAGAGCCTATAAACGGACGTGCAAGTAGGAGAGATATCACTAAATTCTTTTCCTAGTAAGGAATATATTAAGACCCTAGGAAAAGGATTGCATTCCTGGGGGGAGGTCTATAAACGGTCACTCTGGGAGTGTCTATCTTATGCAGTTGAGATAAGGACTGAAATACACCTTGGTCTCCTGCAGTACCCTCAGGCTTATTAGGGTGGGGAAAAAAACCCCACCCTGGTGAATTTGAGGTCAGACCGTTTCTTTGCTCTTGAACCCTGTTTTCTGTTGTTTATCAAGACAATACGTGCACAGCTGAACATAGACCCTTATCAGTAATTCTAATTTTGCTCTTTGCCTTGTGATCTTTGCTTTGCCCTTTGCCTTGTGATCTTTGTTGGCCTCAGAAGCATGTAATCTTTGTGACCTACTCCCTGTTCGTATACCCCCTTCCCTTTTAAAATCGCTAATAAAAACTTTCTGCTTTTGCAGCTCAGGTGGGCATCACGGAACCTACTGATGTGTGATGTCACCCCTGGCGGCCCACCTATAAAATTCCTCTCTTTGTACTCTTTCTCTTTATTTCCCAGACCGGCCGACACTTAGGGAAAATAGAAAGAACCTACATTGAAATATTGCAGGTGGCTTCCCCTGATACTAGCCCTTTGGAAAGCTGAGGCAGGATCACCTGAGATCGGGGTTCGAGACCAGCCTAGCCAAGATGCTTCAAGATATCCTGCCTTTTGGGGCCAAACCATTTTATGATTGATGACTTTGCCTGTAACCTCAGCCTCCCTGCCTTTTAAAACCTTTCTATATGGTCCAGGTGTGGTGGCTCACACCTGTAATCCCATTACTTTGAGAGACCAAAGCAGGTGGATCATTTGAGGTCAGGAGTTCAAGACCAGCCTGGCCAACGTGGTGAAATGCCGACTCTAATAAAAAAAAAAATACAAAAATTAGCCAGGTGTGGTGGTGTGCATCTGTAGTCCCAGCTACTTGGGAGGCTGAGGCAGGAGAATTGCTTGATCCCAGGAGGTGGAGGCTGCAGTGAGAAAAGATGGTGCCACTATACTGCAGCCTAGGCAGCAGAGCAAGACTCTGTCTCAAAAAAAGAAAAAAAGAAGAGATGTGATTCCCAGTATATTAGATTGACAATGAAAACGGAAGGTGTCAGCTGGGCATGGTAGTTCACACCTGTAATCCCAGCACTTTGGGAGGCTGAGGTGGGTGAATCACCTGAACTCAGGAGTTCGAGACCAGCCTGGCTGACATGATGAAACCCCATCTCTACTACAAATACAAATATTAGGGCATGCTGGTGCATGCCTGTAGTCTCAGCTACTCTGGAGGATAAGGCAGAAGGATCTGTTGAGCCCTGGAGTTTGAGGCTAGGAAGGGTTAAGAATTCAAATCAATATCTATAATTGACCTACTAAATGTAATAAGGGTGAAAGGAAATGACTCTGTATGAAAAGTATGCAAGGAATATAGGGTGTTTTTTTATAAGAAAAGGTATGAAGTATGAAGGATATGTTTCCATTAATGAAAAGAGATGGCGAGCACAGTGGCTCATGCCTGTAATCCCAGCACTTTGGGAGGCTGAGGTGGGTGAATCACCTGAACTCAGGAGTTCGAGACCAGCCTGGCTGACATGATGAAACCCCATCTCTACTACAAATACAAATATTAGGGCATGCTGGTGCATGCCTGTAGTCTCAGCTACTCTGGAGGATAAGGCAGAAGGATCTGTTGAGCCCTGGAGTTTGAGGCTAGGAAGGGTTAAGAATTCAAATCAATATCTATAATTGACCTACTAAATGTAATAAGGGTGAAAGGAAATGACTCTGTATGAAAAGTATGCAAGGAATATAGGGTGTTTTTTTATAAGAAAAGGTATGAAGTATGAAGGATATGTTTCCATTAATGAAAAAGAGATGGCCGAGCACAGTGGCTCATGCCTGTAATTCCAGCACTTTTGGAGGTCAAGGTGGGTGGTTCACAAGGTCAAAGTTCAAGACCAGCCTGGCCAAGATGGTGAAACCCCACCTTTACTAAAAATACAAAAATTAGCAGGGCATGGTGGTGGGTGCCTGTAATTTCAGCTACTCGGGAGGCTGAGACAGAAAATTGCTTGAACCCAGGAGGCAGAGATTACAGTGAGCTGAGATCATGCCACTGCACTTCAGCTTGGGCAAGAGTGAGACTCTATCTCAAAAAAAAAAAAAAAAAAAAAAAAAAGAATCATTTTGTCACAAAGTAGAATGAATTGTTCCAGAATGAGAAAGTGGAAAATGTAGAAGGAAAGAAACTTGTAAGAATATAAAACGTTGTATAGGCCGGTCCAGTGGGCTCATGCCTGTAATCCCAGCACTTTGGAAGGCCGAGGTAGGCGGATTGTTCAAAAGTCCAGGAGTTCAAGACAACTTGGGCAACACAGTGAGACCCTGTCTTTACAAAAAATTTAAAAATTAGCCAGGTATGTTGGTGCATGCCTGTAATCCCAGCTCCTCGGGAGGCTGAGATGGAGGACTGCTTGAGCCTGGGAGGCAGAGGTTGCAGTGAGCCAAAACTGCACCACCGCACTCCAGCCTGTCAAAAAAATAAATAAAATTAGCTGGGTGTGGTGTCGCAATCCTGTAGTTTCAGCTACAAAATGCTTAATGACAAGATAGTTTTAATAACTTTGAGATCCTATCAATGAACTAAGAATTCCCAGTTCTCTAGCGGAGAAGCTGACATTCATGAAACTGCTAACACAAGATCAAGCAGAACAAGAATTAATTCCATGGGATTGAATGAACTAATAAAGCATAATTGTGGTTATTGTTTTGGAACACTGCTGGTTTTTACTATTTTGTTTTCTAAATATAAGGAACTCCGCCGCTAGGTGCAGTGGCTCATGCTTGTAATCCCAGCACTGTGGGATGGATCACCTGAGGCCAGGAGTTCAAAACCAGCCTGGCCAACATGGTGAAACCCTGTCTCTACTAAAAATGCAAAAAATTAGCCAGGCGTGGTCACACGCGCCTGCAGTCCCAGCTGCTCGGGAGGCTGAGGCAGGATAATCACTTCAATCAGGGAGGCAGAGATTGCTGTGAGCCAAGATCATGCCACTGCACTCCAGCCTGGGTGACAGAGTGAGACTCTGTCTCAAAATAAATAAATAAATAAATAAAATAAAAACTACATTTCATATATATGTATATAAACACAGAGGATGAAAATTGGCCATTTGCTTTTCTCTCTGTATGAGTGCATAATAAAACCCATGACTCTGTCCATTTCTTCTTCAGGCATAAATTTGAAAGTGTGAGGCCAGGCATGGTGGCTCATGCCTGTAACCCCAACACTTTGGGAGGCTGAGGTGGGTGAATCACCTGAACTCAGGAGTTCGAGACCAGCCTGGCTGACATGATGAAACCCCATCTCTACTACAAATACAATATTAGGGCATGCTGGTGCATGCCTGTAATCCCAGCACTGTGGGATGGATCACCTGAGGCCAGGAGTTCAAAACCAGCCTGGCCAACATGGTGAAACCCTGTCTCTACTAAAAATGCAAAATTAGCCAGGTGTGGTGGTGTGCATCTGTAGTCCCAGCTACTTGGGAGGCTGAGGCAGGATAATCACTTCAATCAGGAGGCAGAGATTGCTGTGAGCCAAGATCATGCCACTGCACTCCAGCCTGGGTGACAGAGTGAGACTCTGTCTCAAAATAAATAAAATAAAACTACATTTCATATATGTATATAAACACAGAGGATGAAAATTGGCCATTTGCTTTTCTCTCTCTGTATGAGTGCATAATAAAACCCATGACTCTGTCCATTTCTTCTTCAGGCATAAATTTGAAAGTGTGAGGCCAGGCATGGTGGCTCATGCCTGTAATTCCAGCACTTTTGGAGGTCAAGGTGGGTGGTTCACAAGGTCAAAGTTCAAGACCAGCCTGGCCAAGATGGTGAAACCCCACCTTTACTAAAAATACAAAAATTAGCCAGGTATGTTGGTGCATGCCTGTAATCCCAGCACTTTGGAAGGCCGAGGTAGGCGGATTGTTCAAAAGTCCAGGAGTTCAAGACAACTTGGGCAACACAGTGAGACCCTGTCTTTACAAAAATTTAAAATTAGCCAGGTGTGGTGGTGTGCATCTGTAGTCCCAGCTACTTGGGAGGCTGAGGTGGGTGAATCACCTGAACTCAGGAGTTCGAGACCAGCCTGGCTGACATGATGAAACCCCATCTCTACTACAAATACAATATTAGGGCATGCTGGTGCATGCCTGTAATCCCAGCACTGTGGGATGGATCACCTGAGGCCAGGAGTTCAAAACCAGCCTGGCCAACATGGTGAAACCCTGTCTCTACTAAAAATGCAAAATTAGCCAGGTATGTTGGTGCATGCCTGTAATCCCAGCACTGTGGGATGGATCACCTGAGGCCAGGAGTTCAAAACCAGCCTGGCCAACATGGTGAAACCCTGTCTCTACTAAAAATGCAAAATTAGCCAGGTATGTTGGTGCATGCCTGTAATCCCAGCACTGTGGGATGGATCACCTGAGGCCAGGAGTTCAAAACCAGCCTGGCCAACATGGTGAAACCCTGTCTCTACTAAAAATGCAAAATTAGCCAGGTATGTTGGTGCATGCCTGTAATCCCAGCACTTTGGGAGGCTGAGGTGGGTGAATCACCTGAACTCAGGAGTTCGAGACCAGCCTGGCTGACATGATGAAACCCCATCTCTACTACAAATACAATATTAGGGCATGCTGGTGCATGCTTGTAATCCCAGCACTGTGGGATGGATCACCTGAGGCCAGGAGTTCAAAACCAGCCTGGCCAACATGGTGAAACCCTGTCTCTACTAAAAATGCAAAAAATTAGCCAGGCGTGGTCACACGTGCCTGCAGTCCCAGCTGCTCGGGAGGCTGAGGCAGGATAATCACTTCAATCAGGGAGGCAGAGATTGCTGTGAGCCAAGATCATGCCACTGCACTCCAGCCTGGGTGACAGAGTGAGACTCTGTCTCAAAATAAATAAATAAATAAATAAAATAAAAACTACATTTCATATATATGTATATAAACACAGAGGATGAAAATTGGCCATTTGCTTTTCTCTCTCTGTATGAGTGCATAATAAAACCCATGACTCTGTCCATTTCTTCTTCAGGCATAAATTTGAAAGTGTGAGGCCAGGCATGGTGGCTCATGCCTGTAACCCCAACACTTTGGGAGGCTGAGCTGGAAGGATCGCTTGAGGCCAGCATTGCAAGGCCAGCCTGGGCAATATGGTGAGACCCTGACTACAGAATGTTTTCTTTTTCTTTTTTTTTTGAGATGGAGTTTCAATCTTGTTGCCCAGGCTGGAGTGCAATGGCAGTGTCTCGGCTCACCACAATCTCTGCCTCCCGGGTTCAAGCAATTCTCCTTCCTCAGCCTCCCGAATTGCTGGGATTATAGTCACCCACCACCACGCCTGGCTAATTTCTGTATTTTTAGTAGAGACAGGGTTTCACCATGTTGGCCAGCCTGATCTCGAACTCCTGACCTAAGGTGATCCACCTGCCTCGGCTTCACAAAGTGCTGGGATTACAAGTGTGAGCCACCGTGCCTGGCTTTTGAAAAAATTTTTGAGATGGAGTCTCACTCTGTTGCCCAAGCTAGAGTGCAGTGGTGCTATCTCGGCTCACTGCAACCTCCACCTCCTGGGTTCAAGGGATTCTCCTGCCTCAGCCTCCCAAGTAGCTGGGATTACAAGTGCCAGCCACCACGCCTGGCTAATTTTTGTATTTTTAGTAGAGATGGAGTTTCACCATGTTGGCCAGGCTGATCTTGAACTCCTAACTTCAAGTGATCCCCCTGCCTCGGCTTCCAGAAGCACTGGGATTACAGGTGTGAGCCACAACACTTGGCCAATTCTCACTCTTAGTTCCTGCAAGAACTGGCTGGGCGCAGGGGCTCACACCTGTAATCCCAGCACTTTGGAAGGCCGAGGTAGGCGGATTGTTCAAAAGTCCAGGAGTTCAAGACAACTTGGGCAACACAGTGAGACCCTGTCTTTACAAAAATTTAAAATTAGCCAGGTATGTTGGTGCATGCCTGTAATCCCAGCACTTTGGGAGGCTGAGCTGGAAGGATCGCTGAGGCCAGCATTGCAAGGCCAGCCTGGGCAATATGGTGAGACCCTGACTACAGAATGTTTTCTTTTTTTTTTGAGATGGAGTCTCACTCTGTTGCCCAAGCTAGAGTGCAGTGGTGCTATCTCGGCTCACTGCAACCTCCACCTCCTGGGTTCAAGATTCTCCTGCCTCAGCCTCCCAAGTAGCTGGGATTACAAGTGTGAGCCACCGTGCCTGGCTTTTGAAAAAATTTTTGAGATGGAGTTTCAATCTTGTTGCCCAGGCTGGAGTGCAATGGCAGTGTCTCGGCTCACCACAATCTCTGCCTCCCGGTTCAAGCAATTCTCCTTCCTCAGCCTCCCGAATTGCTGGGATTATAGTCACCACCACCACGCCTGGCTAATTTCTGTATTTTTAGTAGAGATGGAGTTTCACCATGTTGGCCAGGCTGATCTTGAACTCCTAACTTCAAGTGATCCCCTGCCTCGGCTTCCAGAAGCACTGGGATTACAGGTGTGAGCCACAACACTTGGCCAATTCTCACTCTTAGTTCCTGCAAGAACTGGCTGGGCGCAGGGGCTCACACCTGTAATCCCAGCACTTTGGGAGGCTGAGCTGGAAGGATCGCTGAGGCCAGCATTGCAAGGCCAGCCTGGGCAATATGGTGAGACCCTGACTACAGAATGTTTTCTTTTCTTTTTTTTGAGATGGAGTCTCACTCTGTTGCCCAAGCTAGAGTGCAGTGGTGCTATCTCGGCTCACTGCAACCTCCACCTCCTGGGTTCAAGATTCTCCTGCCTCAGCCTCCCAAGTAGCTGGGATTACAAGTGCCAGCCACCACGCCTGGCTAATTTTTGTATTTTTAGTAGAGACAGGGTTTCACCATGTTGGCCAGGCTGATCTTGAACTCCTAACTTCAAGTGATCCCCCTGCCTCGGCTTCCAGAAGCACTGGGATTACAGGTGTGAGCCACAACACTTGGCCAATTCTCACTCTTAGTTCCTGCAAGAACTGGCTGGGCGCAGGGGCTCACACCTGTAATCCCAGCACTTTGGGAGGCTGAGGCAGGATAATCACTTCAATCAGGAGGCAGAGATTGCTGTGAGCCAAGATCATGCCACTGCACTCCAGCCTGGGTGACAGAGTGAGACTCTGTCTCAAAATAAATAAAATAAAACTACATTTCATATATATGTATATAAACACAGAGGATGAAAATTGGCCATTTGCTTTTCTCTCTGTATGAGTGCATAATAAAACCCATGACTCTGTCCATTTCTTCTTCAGGCATAAATTTGAAAGTGTGAGGCCAGGCATGGTGGCTCACACCTGTAATCCCAGCACTTTGGGAGGCTGAGGCGGATAGATCACCTGAGGTCGGGAGTTCAAGACCAGCCTAACCAACATGGAGAAACCCCGTCTCTACTAAAAATACAAAATTAGCTGGGTGTGGTGGCACATGCCTATAATCCCAGCTACTTGGGAGGCTGAGGCAGGAGAATCGCTTGAACCTGGGAGGTGAAGTTTGCTGTGAGCCAAGATCATGCCATTGCACTCCAGCCTGGGCAACAAAAGCGAAACCCTATCAAAAAAAGAAAAAACAAAAAAGTTAAAAAGTTAAAGAACTAGTTGTTGGAAGAGCTTGGCATCTCCGCTCTTTCGCTTCCTCCTTTGCCATGTGATCTGCACATAGCTGCCCTTCACCCTCTGCCATGAGTGAAAGCTTCCAAGGCCGCAGCAGAGGCAGATGCCAGGGGCCGTGCTTCTAGTACAGCCTGCAGAACCGTGAGCCAAACAAATCTCTTTTTGACAAAAGAGAGACAAATGACCCACCCTCAGCCTCAGCTCTTCCTTTATAACAACCTAAGAGGACTAGCCACTTTATCGGGTTGTTGTGAGTAGATGAGATAATACAGGTAGATGAGGGTCCGTCTGGTACATGGTGTATCAGTCAAGATAGGCTAATTAGGCTGCAGTCACAAACTCCAAAACCTCAGTTGTTTGAGTCAATAAAGATTTATTTCTCATTCATGCTACACATCCATCACAGGTTGGAAAGGGGGCTATGATTTCCATAAGTTGCTCAGGGATCCCAGCTGAGGGATGCTTAAATTCACACATGCTTCCATGATCACCAAGGCAGAAAAACGAGATGCAGAAAATCAGACACTGGCTCTTAAAAATATTGCTGTTTGCCAGGCGCGGTGGCTCATGTCTGTAATCTCAGCACTTTGGGAGACTGAGGTGGGTGGATCACCTGAGGTCAGGAGTTCAAGACCAACCTGGCCAATGTGGTGAAACCCCATCTCTGCTAAAAATACACAAAATTAGCTGGATGTGGTTGCACATGCCTGTAGTCCTACTTACTCGAGAGGCTGAGGCAGGAGAACCACTTGAACCTGGGAGCCAGAGGTTTCAGTGAGCCAAGATCATGCCACTGCACTCCAGCCTAGGCAACAGAGTGAGATTACACGTCAAAAAAATTTTTTTTTGCTGCTTAAGGCTGGGCATGGTGGCTCATGCCTGCAATCCCTACACTTTGAGAGGCCAAGCGGGGCAGACTGCTTGAGCTTAGGAGTTTGAGACCAGCCTGGCCAACATGGCAAAACCCCGTCTCCACAAAAAATTAGCCCAGCATGGTGGCATGCACCTGTAGTCCTAGCTATTCAGGAGGCTGAGTTGGGAGGATTACTTGAGCCTGGGAGGCAGAGGTTGCAGTGAGCTGAGACCATGCCACTGCACTCCAGCCTGGGTGACAAAGACCCTCTCTCAAAAAAAAAAAAAAAAAAAAAATTTGCTGTTTACATTTCATTGACCAAAAAAGTCACATGGTCACCCCTCACATGACAGGGTCAAAGACACGCAATTCCACTTCGTGTCTGAAAAAAGGGAGAAAGAAATATTTTGTGAACTTCTATGGTTAGTTGTCATAATTTAAAAAGTGGGCAGAGGGGAGCTCACTGAGGATGCCACATTTGAGTTGAGGCTTCAATGACGAGCGGAAATTATAGGAGCTACACATACGAAGTCTCTGAGGCAGGAACGGGCTTTTAAGGAAGAAAAAGTGGCTTGAATGTTTGGAGAACCGTGAATGAGAGTAAGAACTGAGCAGGGACTGGGTCACACGAAGTCTTCTTGGCAGTAGTAAGGAGTATGAATTATATTTCAAGTGCACCAAGAGACCAGGCAGGGTGGCTCATGCCTTTAATCCCAGCACTTTGGGAGGTGAGGTGGGAGGATCATTTGAGCCAAAAAGTTTCAGGCAGACCAGCCTGAGCAACATAGACCCCAAAGTCACCCAAAAATTTTAAAATGAGCAGGACATGGTGGTATATGCATGTGGTCCCACCTACTTGGGAGGCTGAGATGGGAGGATCACTTGAGCCTGGAAGGTCGAGGCTGCAGTGAGATGTGATGGTGCCACAGTATTCCAGCCAGGGCAACAGAGTGAGATCTGTCTCCAAGAAAAAAAAAAATTGGCTGCGTGGTGGCTCACGCCTGTAATCCCAGCACTTTGGGAGGCTGAAGCGGGTGGATCACTTGAGGTCAGGAGTTCCAGACCAGCCTGGCTAACATAGTGAAACACGGTCTCTACTAAAAATACAAAAATTAGCCGGGTGTGGTGTCGCGTGCCTGTAATCCCAGCTACTTGGGAAGCTGAGGCAGGAGAATCGCTTGAATCCAGGAGTTGGAGGTTGCAGTGAGCCAACATTGTGCCATTGTACTCCAGCCTGGGAGGCAGAGTGAGATTCCATCTCAAAAAAAGTGTGAACTGATACACTGGGCTGTGACTTCATGAAAAGATATTATCATTGTTTATAGTACTGGTACAAGTTTGTACCCTATAAACACAAGAACTGTAATAACTTCTAGTGCACATAATTCTCATAAAAATGCAAATTCTATTTTTAAAAAGTTAGCCAGATATGGTGGCATTCTCCTGCCTCAGCCTCCCAAGTAGCTGGGATTACAAGTGCCAGCCACCACGCCTGGCTAATTTTTGTATTTTTAGTAGAGACAGGGTTTCACCATGTTGGCCAGGCTGATCTTGAACTCCTAACTTCAAGTGATCCCCTGCCTCGGCTTCACAAAGTGCTGGGATTACAAGTGTGAGCCACCGTGCCTGGCTTTTGAAAAAATTTTTGAGATGGAGTCTCACTCTGTTGCCCAAGCTAGAGTGCAGTGGTGCTATCTCGGCTCACTGCAACCTCCACCTCCTGGGTTCAAGGGATTCTCCTGCCTCAGCCTCCCAAGTAGCTGGGATTACAAGTGCCAGCCACCACGCCTGGCTAATTTTTGTATTTTTAGTAGAGACAGGGTTTCACCATGTTGGCCAGCCTGATCTCCAACTCCTGACCTAAGGTGATCCACCTGCCTCGGCTTCACAAAGTGCTGGGATTACAAGTGCCAGCCACCACGCCTGGCTAATTTTTGTATTTTTAGTAGAGACAGGGTTTCACCATGTTGGCCAGGCTGATCTTGAACTCCTAACTTCAAGTGATCCCCTGCCTCGGCTTCACAAAGTGCTGGGATTACAAGTGTGAGCCACCGTGCCTGGCTTTTGAAAAAATTTTTGAGATGGAGTCTCACTCTGTTGCCCAAGCTAGAGTGCAGTGGTGCTATCTCGGCTCACTGCAACCTCCACCTCCTGGGTTCAAGGGATTCTCCTGCCTCAGCCTCCCAAGTAGCTGGGATTACAAGTGTGAGCCACCGTGCCTGGCTTTTGAAAAAATTTTTGAGATGGAGTTTCACCATGTTGGCCAGCCTGATCTCCAACTCCTGACCTAAGGTGATCCACCTGCCTCGGCTTCACAAAGTGCTGGGATTACAAGTGCCAGCCACCACGCCTGGCTAATTTTTGTATTTTTAGTAGAGACAGGGTTTCACCATGTTGGCCAGGCTGATCTTGAACTCCTAACTTCAAGTGATCCCCTGCCTCGGCTTCACAAAGTGCTGGGATTACAAGTGTGAGCCACCGTGCCTGGCTTTTGAAAAAATTTTTGAGATGGAGTCTCACTCTGTTGCCCAAGCTAGAGTGCAGTGGTGCTATCTCGGCTCACTGCAACCTCCACCTCCTGGGTTCAAGGGATTCTCCTGCCTCAGCCTCCCAAGTAGCTGGGATTACAAGTGTGAGCCACCGTGCCTGGCTTTTGAAAAAATTTTTGAGATGGAGTCTCACTCTGTTGCCCAAGCTAGAGTGCAGTGGTGCTATCTCGGCTCACTGCAACCTCCACCTCCTGGGTTCAAGGGATTCTCCTGCCTCAGCCTCCCAAGTAGCTGGGATTACAAGTGCCAGCCACCACGCCTGGCTAATTTTTGTATTTTTAGTAGAGACAGGGTTTCACCATGTTGGCCAGCCTGATCTCCAACTCCTGACCTAAGGTGATCCACCTGCCTCGGCTTCACAAAGTGCTGGGATTACAAGTGTGAGCCACCGTGCCTGGCTTTTGAAAAAATTTTTGAGATGGAGTCTCACTCTGTTGCCCAAGCTAGAGTGCAGTGGTGCTATCTCGGCTCACTGCAACCTCCACCTCCTGGGTTCAAGGGATTCTCCTGCCTCAGCCTCCCAAGTAGCTGGGATTACAAGTGTGAGCCACCGTGCCTGGCTTTTGAAAAAATTTTTGAGATGGAGTCTCACTCTGTTGCCCAAGCTAGAGTGCAGTGGTGCTATCTCGGCTCACTGCAACCTCCACCTCCTGGGTTCAAGGGATTCTCCTGCCTCAGCCTCCCAAGTAGCTGGGATTACAAGTGCCAGCCACCACGCCTGGCTAATTTTTGTATTTTTAGTAGAGATGGAGTTTCACCATGTTGGCCAGGCTGATCTTGAACTCCTAACTTCAAGTGATCCCCTGCCTCGGCTTCACAAAGTGCTGGGATTACAAGTGCCAGCCACCACGCCTGGCTAATTTTTGTATTTTTAGTAGAGATGGAGTTTCACCATGTTGGCCAGCCTGATCTCCAACTCCTGACCTAAGGTGATCCACCTGCCTCGGCTTCACAAAGTGCTGGGATTACAAGTGCCAGCCACCACGCCTGGCTAATTTTTGTATTTTTAGTAGAGACAGGGTTTCACCATGTTGGCCAGGCTGATCTTGAACTCCTAACTTCAAGTGATCCCCTGCCTCGGCTTCACAAAGTGCTGGGATTACAAGTGCCAGCCACCACGCCTGGCTAATTTTTGTATTTTTAGTAGAGATGGAGTTTCACCATGTTGGCCAGGCTGATCTTGAACTCCTAACTTCAAGTGATCCCCTGCCTCGGCTTCACAAAGTGCTGGGATTACAAGTGCCAGCCACCACGCCTGGCTAATTTTTGTATTTTTAGTAGAGACAGGGTTTCACCATGTTGGCCAGGCTGATCTTGAACTCCTAACTTCAAGTGATCCCCTGCCTCGGCTTCACAAAGTGCTGGGATTACAAGTGCCAGCCACCACGCCTGGCTAATTTTTGTATTTTTAGTAGAGACAGGGTTTCACCATGTTGGCCAGCCTGATCTCCAACTCCTGACCTAAGGTGATCCACCTGCCTCGGCTTCACAAAGTGCTGGGATTACAAGTGCCAGCCACCACGCCTGGCTAATTTTTGTATTTTTAGTAGAGATGGAGTTTCACCATGTTGGCCAGCCTGATCTCCAACTCCTGACCTAAGGTGATCCACCTGCCTCGGCTTCACAAAGTGCTGGGATTACAAGTGTGAGCCACCGTGCCTGGCTTTTGAAAAAATTTTTGAGATGGAGTCTCACTCTGTTGCCCAAGCTAGAGTGCAGTGGTGCTATCTCGGCTCACTGCAACCTCCACCTCCTGGGTTCAAGGGATTCTCCTGCCTCAGCCTCCCAAGTAGCTGGGATTACAAGTGTGAGCCACCGTGCCTGGCTTTTGAAAAAATTTTTGAGATGGAGTTTCACCATGTTGGCCAGGCTGATCTTGAACTCCTAACTTCAAGTGATCCCCTGCCTCGGCTTCACAAAGTGCTGGGATTACAAGTGCCAGCCACCACGCCTGGCTAATTTTTGTATTTTTAGTAGAGATGGAGTTTCACCATGTTGGCCAGGCTGATCTTGAACTCCTAACTTCAAGTGATCCCCTGCCTCGGCTTCACAAAGTGCTGGGATTACAAGTGCCAGCCACCACGCCTGGCTAATTTTTGTATTTTTAGTAGAGATGGAGTTTCACCATGTTGGCCAGCCTGATCTCCAACTCCTGACCTAAGGTGATCCACCTGCCTCGGCTTCACAAAGTGCTGGGATTACAAGTGTGAGCCACCGTGCCTGGCTTTTGAAAAAATTTTTGAGATGGAGTCTCACTCTGTTGCCCAAGCTAGAGTGCAGTGGTGCTATCTCGGCTCACTGCAACCTCCACCTCCTGGGTTCAAGGGATTCTCCTGCCTCAGCCTCCCAAGTAGCTGGGATTACAAGTGCCAGCCACCACGCCTGGCTAATTTTTGTATTTTTAGTAGAGACAGGGTTTCACCATGTTGGCCAGCCTGATCTCCAACTCCTGACCTAAGGTGATCCACCTGCCTCGGCTTCACAAAGTGCTGGGATTACAAGTGTGAGCCACCGTGCCTGGCTTTTGAAAAAATTTTTGAGATGGAGTCTCACTCTGTTGCCCAAGCTAGAGTGCAGTGGTGCTATCTCGGCTCACTGCAACCTCCACCTCCTGGGTTCAAGGGATTCTCCTGCCTCAGCCTCCCAAGTAGCTGGGATTACAAGTGTGAGCCACCGTGCCTGGCTTTTGAAAAAATTTTTGAGATGGAGTCTCACTCTGTTGCCCAAGCTAGAGTGCAGTGGTGCTATCTCGGCTCACTGCAACCTCCACCTCCTGGGTTCAAGGGATTCTCCTGCCTCAGCCTCCCAAGTAGCTGGGATTACAGGTGTGAGCCACAACACTTGGCCAATTCTCACTCTTAGTTCCTGCAAGAACTGGCTGGGCGCAGGGGCTCACACCTGTAATCCCAGCACTTTGGGAGGCTGAGATGGGAGGATCACTTGAGCCTGGGAGGCAGAGGTTGCAGTGAGCTGAGACCATGCCACTGCACTCCAGCCTAGGCAACAGAGTGAGATTACACGTCAAAAAATTTTTTTGCTGCTTAAGGCTGGGCATGGTGGCTCATGCCTGTAATCCCAGCACTTTGGGAGGCTGAGGCAGGAGAACCACTTGAACCTGGGAGCCAGAGGTTTCAGTGAGCCAAGATCATGCCATTGCACTCCAGCCTGGGTGACAAAGACCCTCTCTCAAAAAAAAAAAAATTTGCTGTTTACATTTCATTGACCAAAAAGTCACATGGTCACCCCTCACATGACAGGGTCAAAGACACGCAATTCCACTTCGTGTCTGAAAAAAGGGAGAAAGAAATATTTTGTGAACTTCTATGGTTAGTTGTCATAATTTAAAAAGTGGGCAGAGGGGAGCTCACTGAGGATGCCACATTTGAGTTGAGGCTTCAATGACGAGCGGAAATTATAGGAGCTACACATACGAAGTCTCTGAGGCAGGAACGGGCTTTTAAGGAAGAAAAAGTGGCTTGAATGTTTGGAGAACCGTGAATGAGAGTAAGAACTGAGCAGGGACTGGGTCACACGAAGTCTTCTTGGCAGTAGTAAGGAGTATGAATTATATTTCAAGTGCACCAAGAGACCAGGCAGGGTGGCTCATGCCTTTAATCCCAGCACTTTGGGAGGTGAGGTGGGAGGATCATTTGAGCCAAAAAGTTTCAGGCAGACCAGCCTGAGCAACATAGACCCCAAAGTCACCCAAAAATTTTAAAATGAGCAGGACATGGTGGTATATGCATGTGGTCCCAGCTACTTGGGAGGCTGAGATGGGAGGATCACTTGAGCCTGGAAGGTCGAGGCTGCAGTGAGATGTGATGGTGCCACAGTATTCCAGCCAGGGCAACAGAGTGAGATCTGTCTCCAAGAAAAAAAAAAATTGGCTGCGTGTGGTGGCTCACGCCTGTAATCCCAGCACTTTGGGAGGCTGAAGCGGGTGGATCACTTGAGGTCAGGAGTTCCAGACCAGCCTGGCTAACATAGTGAAACACGGTCTCTACTAAAAATACAAAAATTAGCCAGGTGTGGTGTTGCGTGCCTGTAATCCCAGCTACTTGGGAAGCTGAGGCAGGAGAATCGCTTGAATCCAGGAGTTGGAGGTTGCAGTGAGCCAACATTGTGCCATTGTACTCCAGCGTGGGAGGCAGAGTGAGATTCCATCTCAAAAAAAGTGTGAACTGATACACTGGGCTGTGACTTCATGAAAAGATATTATCATTGTTTATAGTACTGGTACAAGTTTGTACCCTATAAACACAAGAACTGTAATAACTTCTAGTGCACATAATTCTCATAAAAATGCAAATTCTATTTTTAAAAAGTTAGCCAGATATGGTGGCATGCACCTGTGTCCAGCTACTCAGGAGGCTGTGGCAGCAGGGTTGCTTGAATCCAAGAGTTGGAGGCTGCGGTGAGCTATAATTGCACCATTGCACTCCAGTCTGGGTGCCAGAGCACATCCCTGTCTCTAAAACACGTGAACAAAACAAAACAAAAACTCTGTGTGTGTGAGATCTCACACACCAAATGATTGAGGCCATTCTGTTAGGAGTGATGATACATTACGACGAGGTATCAAAAAGAATGAAATTATATGCTTACAATTGTACTTCTCTGATGACTTGAAATACTTCACATACATGAGCTTCTGGGTCCATATATATCCAATATTATTTCTTTTTTCTCTTTTTGTTTGTTTGTTTGTTTTTGAGACAGAGTCTTGCTCTGTCACCCAGGCTGGAGCGTAGTGTCGCAGTCTTGGTTCACTGAAACCTCTGCCTCTGGGATTCAAGCGATTTCCCTGCCTCAGCCTCCTGAGTAGCTGGGATTACAGGTGTGTGCCACCACACCTGGCTAATTTTTTGTATTTTAGTAGAGACGGGATTTTGCCATGTTGTCCAGGCTGGTCTTGAACTCCTGACCTCAGGTGATCTGCCTGCTTTAGCCTCCCAAAATGCTGGTATTGCAAGCATGAGCCACTGCACCCAGACTTCTAATGTTACTTCTTCCTGTACTACCCATATATATATATTTTTATTTTTATTTTTATTTTTATTTTTGAGACAGGGTCTTGCTCTGTCCCCCAGGCTGCAGTACAGTGGTATGATGACAGCTCACTGCAGCCTCAACCTCTCATGCTCAAGCAATCCTCCCACATCAGCCTCCCAAGTAGCTGGGACTGCAGGTATGTGCCACCACGCCTGGCTAATCTTTGTATTTTTTTAGAGGTGGGGTTTTGCTATGTTGCCTAGGCCAGTTTCAAACTCCTGAGCTCAAGCAATCTGCCCACCTCAGCCTCCCAAAGTGCTGAGATTACAGGCATGAGTCACTATGCCCAGCCAAAAAAAAAAAAAAAAAAAAAAAAAAAAAAAAGTACTCTGCTTACCATGATCATGGGAACTGGGACGCCTAAGTCCAAGATCCTAATGTTATAAAGACTGGAAACACATTACAAAACTTGGCCAGGTGTGGTGGCACATGCCTGGAGTCCCAGCTACTTGGGAGACTGAGGTGGAAAGATCTTTTGAGGGCTGGGCTTGGTGGCGGATCACGAGGTCAGAAGTTCGAGACCAGCCTAATAGGGCAAAACCCCATCTCTACTAAAAATACAGAAATTAGCCAGGCGTGGTGATGGCTGCCTGTAATCCCAGCTACTTGGGAGGCTGAGGCAGGAGAATTGCTTGACCCAGGAGGTGGAGGTTGCAGTGAGCCGAGATCACACCATTGCATTCCAGCCTGGGTGACAGCAAGACTCCATCTCATAAAAAAAAAAGATCGTTTGAGACCACATTGAGCAACATAGTGAGACCCCATTTCTAAAATAAATGTTTTTAAAAATTTGCCTGGGCCGGGCACTGTGACTCAAGCCTGTAATCCCAGTACTTTGGGAGGCCGAGGTGGGCAGATCACATGAGGTTGGGAGTTCAAGACCAGGTCACCCAACATGGTGAAACCTCATCTCTACTAAAACTACAAAATTAGCCAGGTGTGGTGGCACATGCCTGTAATCCCAGCTACTTGGGAGGCTGAGGGAGAAGAATTGCTTGAACCCGGGAGGCAGAGGTTGCAGTGAGCCGAGATCATGCTACTTCTAGCCTGGGCGACAGAGTGAGACTCTTGTCTCAAAAAAGAAAAACAAAAAGCCTTTTTTTTTTTAAGATATAGGGTCTCACTACATTGTCCAGGCTGGTCTCAAACTCCTGACCTCAAACCATCCTCCCACGTTGACCTCCCAAAGTGCTGATTACAGGCATGAGCCACCCAGACACCCATCTGGCCAGAGCGGCACGTGCCGCACAGAGCTGGGCCCAAGGATCGGGAGGAGGGGACAGTTTAGGCATCCTGAGGTCAACTCTGCCGAGGCAGGAAGGTCCCTTGGTTTTCAAGGTTCTGATAGAGGACAGGATGTGACATCAGACCAAGGACACCACCCCTGGCCCCTCCTGACTTGGATGTGGTCAGCAGAGAAGTGGCACCAAGTCTGGGCTGCTTTTGCCTGGTCTGCATCCTCTTTTTCTGACTTTATGGCATTCAGTACAGGAGGAAGAGAGGAGAGGGCTGAGTGCCAGTGTGCGCCCCACTCACAGTGTCTTAAGCAAAGCCCCCCCATCCCCCCAACCAGCCTTCCTCCCTGTGACAGGCCGTGGGTCATCTGCCTCTTAGTCACGGGTCTGAATCCTCTTGCCTCGGGTTGGGATGAGTCCCTGGGCTCTCACTTGTCTCGGGAGATATTGGGCCCCATCCACTCCGAGGAGGAACTCCTGGCCCCACTGACCCAGGTGCACAAACCGCCCTGGCAGTTCACCTGTCATCAGCAAGTTATCTGTCCATTCCGCCAAGATTCCCCGCTATGTGTCAGGGCTTACACTAGGCCTGGGGGCACAGCTGTGCAGCATACTTGTCCTGGATCCCTTTGGGGGCCTAGGAGCTGAACCTGGCTCTTCTCTCTGCAGTTGGGCCCCACCCTGGACATGTGGGTTCCCTCTAGCTTCAATGACATCGGCCAGGACTAGTGGTTGTGGCATTTTTTCAGGTAGGTGTGGTACGAATGGGAGGTGACCCTGCCAGAGCAATGGACCCAGGATCTGCACACAAGAGTGGTCCTGAGGATTGGCACTGCCCACTCCTATGCCATCGTGGTCAGTGCAGCCAGGAGCAGGCAGGGTGGGTTGAGTGGGCACAGCTGCTGAACAGCATGGGACCCCAACTGCCACTCACAGCCTGTCTCCCGCGGTGGGATGGTGGGGGCCCTGCGCTACCCTGGGGGCTGTGCCCTGTATAGGGGGATAGGTGGCCTGATCTACCCCATTGGGACGTCGTCCTCCCTGCCTGGCTGGCAGACCCCTGAGCCCCATGCTGCAGGCTATGTGAGGCAGTGCCCGATAGCAGGGCCCCGCCTCTTGCCCTGACCTGCCACGCCCTCCCCGTATCTCCTGTGTCTGCAGTGGGTGAACAGGATCGACTCGCTGGAGCATGAGGGGCTGACATCAGCAGCCCGGTCGAGGTTGGGCCCCTGCCCTCCTGCCTCTGCGTCACTATTGCCATCAACAACATCCTCATGCCCTCCACCCTGCCACCAGGGACCATCCACTACATGACCAGCACCTCCAAGTGGGTACCATCCTGTCTCCACCGCACACACCCACCTTCCCGTCCCACCCCGTGGTCTTCCTGCTAGGCACAGGGTGGCCTTCGCAGAGTAGAAGCCCTGGATCTGGGGAGGCCGGGGAGGCCAGTGAGCTGAGGTCAAGGGACCCAGGGTAAGGGCCCAGCAAACCTCAGTCCTCCCACGCTAGGTATCCCAAGGGTTACTTTGTCCAGAAAACAGACTTTGATTTCTTCAACTACGCGGGACTGCAGCGGTCGGTGCTTCTGTACACGACACCCACCACCTACATCGATGACATCACCATCACCACCAGCGTGGAGCACAACAGTGGTGAGGGCTTCTGGTAGGATCCTCCCTCAGTGGGGCCCAGGGTGGTTCTGTTTGTTTTCTGTTTGGAAAGCTCTCCCAGGAAAAAGTTCTCCCAGCATCTCTAAACCCTCACAGGTTCCCATCCACCTAGGAAGCTAAATCCAGGCTGTCTGAGCAGGCACAGGCTCCCGAAATCACCCATGTGTTTGACCTCGCTTGGAGAAGAAGGGTCTGGCCTAACGTCACACAGCTCAGGGTGACGATCCTGTCCCTTCTCCATGGTGCTGCTCTCACTCCAGCTCCCCTTGCTACACATCGTGCTCAAGGAACAGGTAGCTTCGGGGATTCGGGCATGGTGGCTCATGCCTGTCCTCTCAGCTCTTTGCAAGGAGGTCCTGGTAGGAGGATCACTTGAGGCCAGGAGTTCAAAACCAGCCTGGGTAACATAGCGAGACCATCACCACAAAAATTAAAAATTATTCAGGCATAGTGATGCATGCTGGTAGTCCCAGCTGCTGAGGCAGGAGAATCACTTGAGCCTGGGAGGTCAAGGGTGCAGTGAGCTATGACCGTGCCACTGCACTCCAGTCTGGGCAACAGAGGGAGACCTTTATTTTTTGAGACAGGGTCTCACTGTTGCCCAGGCTGGAGGGCAGTGGTGCAATCTTGGCTCACTGCAACTCTACCTCCCGGATTCAAGCGATTCTCCTGCCTCAGCCTCCCGAGTAGCTGGGATTACAGGCACTTGCCACCATGCCTGGTTAATTTTTGAATTAGTTTAGTAGAGACGGGGTTTCACCATGCTAGCCTGGCTGGTCTTGAACTCAAGACCTCAAGTGATCCACCTGCCTTGGCCTCCCAAAGTGTAAGATTACAGGCGTGAGTCACCACTCCAGCTGAGATACCCTGTCTTTTAGGAAAAAATTTTTTAAGTTTTTTTTTACTTTTTAAAAATGTATCTTTTTCTTTTTTTGAGATGAGGCCTTGCACTGTGGCCCAGGCTGGAGTGCAGTGGCGAGATTATTGACAACTGTTGTGAGCCACAGTTCTAAGTTTAAAAGAATTTAGGTCCGGGCGTGGTAGCTCACGCCTGTAATCCCAGCACTTTGGGAGGCCGAGATGGGCGGATCACGAGGTCAGGAGATCGAGACCATCCTGGCTAACACGGTGAAACCCCGTCTCTACTAAAAAATACAAAAAAAACTAGCCGGGCGAGGTGGCGGGCGCCTGTAGTCCCAGCTACTCGGGAGGCTGAGGCAGGAGAATGGCGTGAACTTGGGAGGCGGAGCTTGCAGTGAGCTGAGATTGAGCCACTGCTCTCCAGCCTGGGTGACAGAGCGAGACTCCGTCTCAAAAAAAAAAAAAAAAAAAAGCATTTAGGCTTGGTGTGGTGGTGAGATTATTGACAGCTGTTGTGGGGCTGCAGTTCTAAGTTTAAAAGAATTTAAGCCAGCAGCACATCAAAAAGCTTATCCACCACGATCAAGTGGGCTTCATCCCTGGGATGCAAGGCTGGTTCAACATATGCAAATCAATAAATGTAATCCAGCATATAAACAGAACCAAAGACAAAAACCACATGATTATCTCAGTAGATGCAGAAAAGGCCTCTGACAAAATTCAACAGCCCTTCATGCTAAAAACTCTCAATAAATTCGGTATTGATGGAACGTATCTCAAAATAATAAGAGCTATTTATGACAAACCCACAGCCAATATCATACTGAATGGGCAAAAACTAGAAGCATTCCCTTTGAAAACTGGCACAAGACAGGGATGCCCTCTCTCACCACTCCTATTCAACAGAGTGTTGGAAGTTCTGGCTAGGGCAATCAGGCAAGAGAAAGAAATCAAGGGGATTCAATTAGGAAAAGAAGTCAAATTGTCCCTGTTTGCAGATGACATGATTGTATATTTAGAAAACCCCATTGTCTCAGCCCAAAATCTCCTTAAGCTGATAAGCAACTTCAACAAAGTCTCAGGATACAAAATCAATGTGCAAAAATCACAAGCATTCTTATACACCAGTAACAGA
The DNA here is from genome assembly GCA_023783455.1 of Erythrocebus patas. Classification (NCBI taxonomy): domain Eukaryota; kingdom Metazoa; phylum Chordata; class Mammalia; order Primates; family Cercopithecidae; genus Erythrocebus; species Erythrocebus patas. The sequence continues at coordinate 671 of JAKFHT010001467.1, read as the reverse complement.
TAAACAGAGAGCCAAATCATGAATGCACTCCCATTCACAATTGCTTCAAAGAGAATAAAATACCTAGGAATCTAATTTACAAGGGATGTGAAGGAGAACTACAAACCACTGCTCAGTGAAATAAAAGAGGACACAAGCAAATGGAAGAACATACCATGCTCATGGATAGGAAGAATCAATATCGTGAAAATGGCCATACTGCCCAAGGTAATTTATAGATTCAATGCCATCCCCATTAAGCTACCAATGACTTTCTTCACAGAATTGGAAAAAACTGCTTTAAAGTTCATATGGAACCAAAAAAGAGCCTACATTGCCAAGACAATCCTAAACCAAAAGAACAAAGCTGGAGGCATCACGCTACCTGACTTCAAACTATACTGCAAGGCTACAGTAACCAAAACAGCATGGTACTGGTACCAAAACAGAGATATAGACCAATGGAACAGAACAGAGCCCTCAGAAATAATACCACACATCTACAGCCATCTGATCTTTGACAAACCTGACAAAAACAAGAAATGGGGAAAGGATTCCTATTTAATAAATGGTGCTGGGAAAATTGGCTAGCCATAAGTAGAAAGCTGAAACTGGATGCTTTCCTCACTCCTTATACAAAATTAATTCCAGATGGATTAGAGACTTAAATGTTAGACCTAAAACCATAAAAA
>JAKFHT010001466.1:0-28861 GCA_023783455.1 Erythrocebus patas | reverse complement strand
TGAGCTGGTCTGGTCCGGTTTGAGCGGTTTGAGCCGGTGAAAACCGGTTTGAGCCTGTCTGTTCCTGTTTGAGTCCGTTTCAGCCAGTCAAAACCGGTTTGAGATGTTCTGGTCCGGTTTGAGCCTGTTTGTTCCGGTTTGAGTCCGGTTTGAGCCGGTGAAAACCGGTTTGAGCAGTTTGAGCCGGTCTGGTCCGGTTTGAGCAGGTCAAAACCGTTTGAGCCGGTTTGAGCCGGTCTGGTCGGGTTTGAGTCCAGTTTGAGCCGGTCAAAATCGGTTTGAGCCAGTCTGGCCTGGTTTGATTTGGTCAAAACCCGTTTGAGTCCGGTTTGAGCTGGTCTGTTCCTGTTTGAGCCGGTCTGTTCCTGTTTGAGTCCGGTTTGAGCCGCTCCAGTCATGTTTTAGTCCGGTTTGAGCCAGTCAAAACCGGTTTCAGCCGGTCTGGTTCGGTTTGAGCCGGTGTGGTCCAGTATGAGCCTGTCAAAACCGATTGAAACCGGTCTGGGCCGGTTTGAGTCCGGTTTCAGCCATTCAAAACCGGTTTGAGCCGGTGGCCTGGTTTGATCTGGTCAAAACCCCTATGAGACCGGTTTGAGCCGGTGAAAACCGGTTTGAGATGTTCTGGTCCGGTTTGAGCCGGTTTGAGCCGTTCTGGTCTGGTGTGAGCCGGTTTGAGCTGGTCTGTTCTTGTTTGATCTGGTCTGTTCCTGTTTGAGTCCGGTTTGAGCCATTCAAAACCGGTTTGAGCGGTCTAGTCCGGTTTGAGTCCGGTTTGAGCCAGTCAAAATCGATTGGAGCGGTCTGGCCTGCTTTGATCTGGTCAAAACCCGTATGAGTACGGTTTGAGCGGTGAAAACCGGTTTGAGATGTTCTGGTCAGGTTTGAGGCAGTTTGAGCCGGTCTGGTCTGGCTTGAGCCGGTTTGAGCCGGTCTGTTACTGTTTGAGCCGGTCTGTTCCTGTTTGAGTCAGTTTGAGCCATTCAAAACCGGTGTGAGCCGGTCTAGTCGGTTTGAGTCGGTTTCAGCCGGTCAAAACAGGTTTGAGCCTGTTTGTTCCGGTTTGAGTCTTTTGAGCCAGTCAAAACAGGTTTGAGCCGGTCTGGCCTGGTTTGAGTCCGGTTTGAGCAGGTCAAAACCGTTTTGAGCTGGTCTGGTCCGGATAAATATGGTCAAAACCGGTTTGAGTCTGTTTGAGCCGGTCAAAACCGGTTTGAGCCGGTCTGGTCGGGTTTGAGTCAGTTTGAGCCGGTCAAAATTGGTTTGAGCGGTCTGGCCTGGTTTGATTTGGTCAAAACACGTTTGAGTCCGGTTTGAGCTGGTCAAAACCGGTTTGAGCCGGTCTGGCCTGGATTGATCCGGTTTGAGCCGGTCCAGTCATGTTTTAGTCCGGTTTGAGCCAGTCAAAACCGGTTTCAGCCGGTCTGGTTCGGTTTGAGCCGGTCTTGTCCGGTTTGAGCCTGTCAAAACCGATTGAAACCGGTCTGGGCCGGTTTGAGTCCGGTTTCAGCCAGTCAAAACCGGTTTGAGCCGGTCTGGTCCGGTTTGAGTCCGGTTTCAGCCGGTCAAAACCGGTTTGAGCCTGTTTGTTCCGGTTTGAGTCCTTTTTGAGCCAGTCGAAACAGGTTTGAGCTGGTCTGGTACGGTTTGAGTCCGGTTTGAGCCGGTCAAAACCGGTTTGAGCCGGTCTGGCCTGGTTTGAGTCCGGTTTGAGCAGGTCCAAACCGTTTTGAGCTGGTCTGGTCCGGATAAATATGGTCAAAACCGGTTTGAGTCTGTTTGAGCCGGTCAAAACCGGTTTGAGCCGGTCTGGTCGGGTTTGAGTCCAGTTTGAGGCGGTCAAAACCGGTTTGAGCAGGTCTGGCCTGGTTTGATCTGGTCAAAACCCGTATGAGATGGGTTTGAGCCGGTGAAAACCGGTTTGAGATGTTCTGGTCCGGTTTGAGCCGGTTTGAGCCGTTCTGGTCTGGTGTGAGCCGGTTTGAGCTGGTCTGTTCCTGCTTGAGCCTGTCTGTTCCTGTTTGAGTCCGGTTTGAGCCGTTCTAAACCGGTTTGAGCCGGTCTAGTCCTGTTTGAGTCCGGTTTGAGACAGTCAAAATCGATTGGAGAGGGTCTGGCCTGGTTTGATCTGGTCAAAACACTTATGAGTACGGTTTGAGCAGGTGAAATCCGGTTTGTGATGTTCTGGTCCGGTTTGAGGCAGTTTGAGCCGGTCTGGTCTGGCTTGAGCCGGTTTGAGCCGGTCTGTTCCTGTTTGAGCCGGTCTGTTCCTCTTTGAGTCCAGTTTGAGCCATTCAAAACCGGTGTGAGCCGGTCTAGTCCGGTTTTAGTCCGGTTTGAGCCAGTCAAAATCGATTGGAGACGGTCTGGCCTGCTTTGATCTGGTCAAAACCCGTATGAGTACGGTTTGAGGCGGTGAAAGCCGGTTTGAGATGTTCTGGTCAGGTTTGAGGCAGTTTGAGCCGGTCTGGTCTGGCTTGAGTCCGGTTTGAGCAGGACGAAACCGTTTTGAGCTGGTCTGGTCCGGATAAATATGGTCAAAACCGGTTTGAGTCTGTTTGAGCTGGTCAAAACCGGTTTGAGCCGGTCTGGTCGGGTTTGAGTCCAGTTTGAGCCGGTCAAAATTGGTTTGAGCCGGTCTGGCCTGGTTTGATTTGGTCAAAACCCGTTTGAGTCCGGTTTGAGCTGGTCAAAACCGGTTTGAGCCGGTCTGGCCTGGATTGATCCGGTTTGAGCCGGTCCGGTCATGTTTTAGTCCGGTTTGAGCCAGTCAAAACCGGTTTCAGCCGGTCTGGTTCGGTTTGAGCCGGTCTGGTCCGGTTTGAGCCTGTCAAAATCGTTTGAAACCGATCTGGGCCGGTTTGAGTCCGCTTTCAGCCGGTCAAAACCGGTTTGAGCCGGTCTGGCCTGGTTTGATCTGGTCAAAACCCGTATGAGACCGGTTTGAGCCGGTGAAAACCGGTTTGAGATGTTCTGGTCCGGTTTGAGCCGGTTTGAGCCGTTCTGGTCTGGTGTGAGCCGGTTTGAGCTGGTCTGTTCCTGTTTGAGCCAGTCTGTTCCTGTTTGAGTCCGGTTTGAGCCGTTCAAAACCGGTTTGAGCCGGTCTAGTCTGGTTTGAGTCCGGTTTGAGCCAGTCAAAATCGATTGGAGAGGGTCTGGCCTGGTTTGATCTGGTCAAAACCCGTATGAGTACGGTTTGAGCCGGTGAAAACCGGTTTGAGATGTTCTGGTCCGGTTTGAGGCAGTTTGAGCCGGTCTGGTCTGGCTTGAGCCGGTTTGAGCCGGTCTGTTACTGTTTGAGCCGGTCTGTTCCTGTTTGAGTCCAGTTTGAGCCATTCAAAACCGGTGTGAGCCGGTCTAGTCCGGTTTGAGTCCGGTTTCAGCCGGTCAAAACCGGTTTGAGCCTGTTTGTTCCGGTTTGAGTCCTTTTTGAGCCAGTCGAAACAGGTTTGAGCCGGTCTGGTCCGGTTTGAGTCCGGTTTGAGCTGGTCAAAACCGGTTTGAGCCGGTCTGGCCTGGTTTGAGTCCGGTTTGAGCAGGTCAAAACCGTTTTGAGCAGGTCTGGTCCGGATAAATATGGTCAAAACCGGTTTGAGTCTGTTTGAGCCGGTCAAAACCGGTTTGAGCCGGTCTGGTCGGGTTTGAGTCCAGTTTGAGCCGGTCAAAACCGGTTTGAGCCGGTCTGGCCTGGTTTGATCTGGTCAAAACCCGTATGAGACCGCTTTGAGCTGGTGAAAACCGGTTTGAGATGTTCTGGTCCGGTTTGAGCCAGTTTGAGCCGTTCTGGTCTGGTGTGAGCCGGTTTGAGGTGGTCTGTTCCTGTTTGAGCCGGTCTGTTCCTGTTTGAGTCCGGTTTGAGCCATTCAAAACCGTTTTGAGCCGGTCCGGTCCAGTTTGTGTCCGGTTTGAGCCAGTCAAAATCGATTGGAGACGGTTTGGCCTGGTATGATCTGTTCAAAACCCGTATGAGTACGGTTTGAGCCGCAAAAAACCGGTTTGAGTTGTTCTGGTCCGGATTGAGCCAGTTTGAGCCGGTCCGGTCTGGCTTGAGCCGGTTTGAGCCGGTCTGTTACTTTTTGAGCCGGTCTGTTCCTGTTTGAGTCCAGTTTGAGCCATTCAAAACCGGTGTGAGCCAGTCTAGTCCAGTTTGAGTCCGGTTTCAGCTAGTCAAAACCGGTTTGAGCCTGTTTGTTCCGGTTTGAGTCCTTTTTGAGCCAGTCAAAACAGGTTTGAGACGGTCTGTTCCGGTTTGAGTCCGGTTTGAGCCGGTCAACACCGGTTTGAGCCGGTCTGGCCAGGTTTGAGTCCAGTTTGAGCAGGGCAAAACCATTTTGAGCTGGTCTGGTCCGGAGAAATGCGGTCAAAACCGGTTTGAGTCTGTTTGAGCCGGTCAAAACCGGTTTGAGCTGGTCTGGCCTCGTTTGATCTGGTCAAAACCCGTATGAGACCGGTTTGAGCCGGTGAAAACGGGTTTGAGCCGGTCTGGTCGGGTTTGAGTCCAGTTTGAGCCGGTCAAAATTGGTTTGAGACGTTCTGGCCTGGTTTGATTTGGTCAAAACCCGTTTGAGTCCGGTTTGAGCTGGTCAAAACCGGTTAGAGCCGGTCTGGCCTGGATTGATCCGGTTTGAGCCGGTCCGGTTCGGTTTGAGCCGGTGTGGTCCGGTTTGAGCCTGTCAAAACAGATTGAAATCGGTCTGGGCGGGTTTGAGTCCGGTTTGAGCCAGTCAAAACCGGTTTGAGCCGGTCTGGTCCGGTTTGAGTCTGATTTGAGCCAGTCAAAATCGATTGGAGACGGTCTGGCCTGGTTTGATGTGGTCAAAACCCGTATGAGTACGATTTGAGACGGTGAAAACCGGTTTGAGATGTTCTGGTCCGGTTTGAGCCAGTTTGAGCCGTTCTGGTCTGGTGTGAGCCGGTTTGAGCTGGTCTGTTCCTGCTTGAGCCTGTCTGTTGCTGTTTGAGTCCGGTTTGAGCCGTTCAAAACCGGTTTGAGCTGGTCTAGTCCTGTTTGAGTCCGGTTTGAGCCAGTCAAAATCGATTGGAGAGGGTCTGGCCTGGTTTGATCTGGTCAAAACCCGTATGAGTACGGTTTGAGCCGGTGAAAACCGGTTTGAGATGTTCTGGTCCGGTTTGAGCCAGTTTGAGCCGGTCTGGTCTGGCTTGAGCCGGTTTGAGCCGGTCTGTTACTGTTTGAGCCTGTCTGTTCCTGTTTGAGTCCAGTTTGAGCCATTCAAAACCGGTGTGAGCCGGTCTAGTCCGGTTTGAGTCCGGTTTCAGCCGGTCAAAACCGGTTTGAGCCTGTTTGTTCCGGTTTGAGTCATTTTTGAGCCAGTCAAAACAGGTTTGAGCCGGTCTGGTCCGGTTTGAGTCTGGTTTGAGCCGGTCAAAACCGGTGTGAGCCGGTCTGGCCTGGTTTGAGTCCGGTTTGAGCAGGTCAAAACCGGTTTGAGCAGGTCTGGCCTGGTTTGATCTGGTCAAAACCCGTGTGAGACCGGTTTGAGCCGGTGAAAACCGGTTTGAGATGTTCTGGTCCGGTTTGAGCCGGTTTGAGCCATTCTGGTCTGGTGTGAGACGGTTTGAGCTGGTCTGTTCCTGTTTGAGCCGGTCTGTTCCTGTTTGAGTCCGGTTTGAGCCGTTCAAAACCGGTTTGATCCGGTCTAGTCCGGTTTGAGTCCGGTTTGAGTCAGTCAAAATTGATTGGAGACGGTCTGGCCTGCTTTGATCTGGTCAAAACCCGTATGAGTACGGTTTAAGGCGGTGAAAGCCGGTTTTAGATGTTCTGGTTAGGTTTGAGGCAGTTTGAGCCGATCTGGTCTGGCTTGAGCCGTTTTGAGCCGGTCTGTTACTGTTTGAGCCGGTCTGTTCCTGTTTGAGTCCGGTTTGAGCCGTACAAAAACGGTTTGAGCCGGTCTAGTCCGGTTTGAGTCCGGTTTGAGCCAGTCAAAATCGATTGGAGACGGTCTGGCCTGCTTTGATCTGGTCAAAACCCGTATGAGTACGGTTTGAGCCGGTGAAAGCCGGTTTGAGTTGTTCTGGTCAGGTTTGAGGCAGTTTGAGCCGGTCTGGTCTGGCTTGAGCCGGTTTGAGCCGGTCTGTTACTGTTTGAGCCGGTCTGTTCCTGTTTGAGTCCAGTTTGAGCCATTCAAAACCGGTGTGAGCCGGTCTAGTCCGGTTTCAGTCCGGTTTGAGCCGGTCAAAACCGGTTTGAGCCTGTTTGTTCCGGTTTGAGTCCTTTTTGAGCCAGTCAAAACAGGTTTGAGCCGGTCTGGTCCGGTTTGAGTCCAGTTTGAGCCGGTCAAAACCGGTTTGAGCCGGTCTGGCCTGGTTTGAGTCTGTTTTGAGCAGGTCAAAACCGTTTTGAGCTGATCTCGTCTGGAAAAATACGGTCAAAACAAGTTTGAGTCTGTTTGAGCCGGTCAAAACCGGTTTGAGCCGGTCTGGTCGGGTTTGAGTCCGGTTTGAGCCAGTCAAAATCGATTGGAGAGTGTCTGCCTGGTTTGATCTGGTCAAAACGCGTATGAGTACGGTTTGAGGCGGTGAAAGCCGGTTTGAGATGTTCTGGTCAGGTTTGAGGCAGTTTGAGCCGGTCTGGTCTGGCTTGAGTCCGGTTTGAGCAGGACGAAACCGTTTTGAGCTGGTCTGGTCCGGATAAATATGGTCAAAACCGGTTTGAGTCTGTTTGAGCTGGTCAAAACCGGTTTGAGCCGGTCTGGTCGGGTTTGAGTCCAGTTTGAGCCGGTCAAAATTGGTTTGAGCCGGTCTGGCCTGGTTTGATTTGGTCAAAACCCGTTTGAGTCCGGTTTGAGCTGGTCAAAACCGGTTTGAGCCGGTCTGGCCTGGATTGATCCGGTTTGAGCCGGTCTGTTCCTGTTTGAGTCCGTTTGAGCCAGTCAAAACCGGTTTCAGCCGGTCTGGTTCGGTTTGAGCCGGTCTGGTCCGGTTTGAGCCTGTCAAAACCGATTGAAACCGGTCTGGGCCGGTTTGAGTCCGGTTTCAGCCGGTCAAAACCGGTTTGAGCCGGTCTGGCCTGGTTTGATCTGGTCAAAACCCGTATGAGACCGGTTTGAGCCGGTGAAAACCGGTTTGAGATGTTCTGGTCCGGTTTGAGCCGGTTTGAGCCGTTCTGGTCTGGTGTGAGCCGGTTTGAGCTGGTCTGTTCCTGTTTGAGCCGGTCTGTTCCTGTTTGAGTCCGGTTTGAGCCGTTCAAAACCGGTTTGAGCCGGTCTGGTCTGGTTTGAGTCCGGTTTGAGCCAGTCAAAATCGATTGGAGAGGGTCTGGCCTGGTTTGATCTGGTCAAAACCCGTATGAGTACGGTTTGAGCCGGTGAAAACCGGTTTGAGATGTTCTGGTCCGGTTTGAGGCAGTTTGAGCCGGTCTGGTCTGGCTTGAGCCGGTTTGAGCCGGTCTGTTACTGTTTGAGCCGGTCTGTTCCTGTTTGAGTCCAGTTTGAGCCATTCAAAACCGGTGTGAGCCGGTCTAGTCCGGTTTGAGTCCGGTTTCAGCCAGTCAAAACCGGTTTGAGCCTGTTTGTTCCGGTTTGAGTCCTTTTTGAGCCAGTCAAAACAGGTTTGAGCCGGTCTGGTCCGGTTTGAGTCCGGTTTGAGCCGGTCAAAACTGGTTTGAGCTGGTCTGGCCTGGTTTGAGTCCGGTTTGAGCAGGTCCAAACCGTTTTGAGCTGGTCTGGTCCGGATAAATATGGTCAAAACCGGTTTGAGTCTGTTTGAGCCGGTCAAAACCGGTTTGAGCCGGTCTGGTCGGGTTTGAGTCCAGTTTGAGCCGGTCAAAACCGGTTTGAGCCAGTCTGGCCTGGTTTGATCTGGTCAAAACCCGTATGAGACGGTTTGAGCCGGTGAAAACCGGTTTGAGATGTTCTGGTCGGTTTGAGCCAGTTTGAGCCGTTCTGGTCTGGTGTGAGCCGGTTTGAGCTGGTCTGTTCCTGTTTGAGCCGGTCTGTTCCTGTTTGAGTCCGGTTTGAGCCGGTCAAAACCGTTTGAGCCGGTCTGGTCGGTTTGAGTCCGGTTTGAGCCAGTCAAAATCGATTGGAGCGGTCTGGCCTGGTTTGATCTGGTCAAAACCCGTATGAGTACGGTTTGAGCCGTCAAAACCGGTTTGAGATGTTCTGGTCCGGTTTGAGCCAGTTTGAGCCGGTCTGGTCTGGCTTGAGCGGTTTGAGCGGTCTGTTACTGTTTGAGCCGGTCTGTTCCTGTTTGAGTCCAGTTTGAGCCATTCAAAACCGGTGTGAGCCAGTCTAGTCCGGTTTGAGTCGGTTTCAGCCAGTCAAAACCGGTTTGAGCCTGTTTGTTCGGTTTGAGTCCTTTTGAGCCAGTCAAAACAGGTTTGAGCCGGTCTGGTCGGTTTGAGTCGGTTTGAGCAGTCAAAACCGGTTTGAGCCGGTCTGGCCTGGTTTGAGTCCGGTTTGAGCAGGTCAAAACCGTTTTGAGCCGGTCTGGTCTGGTTTGAGCCGGTGAAAACCGGTTTGAGCGGTCAAAACCGGTTTGAGTCTGTTTGAGCCGGTCAAAACCGGTTTGAGCTGGTCTGGCCTCGTTTGATCTGGTCAAAACCCGTATGAGACCGGTTTGAGCCGGTGAAAACGGGTTTGAGCCGGTCTGGTCGGGTTTGAGTCCAGTTTGAGCTGGTCAAAATTGGTTTGAGACGTTCTGGCCTGGTTTGATTTGGTCAAAACCCGTTTGAGTCCGGTTTGAGCTGGTCTGTTCCTGTTTGAGCCGGTCTGTTCCTGTTTGAGTCCCGTTTGAGCCATTCAAAACCAGTTTGAGCCGGGCTGGTCGGGTTTGAGTCCAGTTTGAGCCGGTCAAAACCGGTTTGAGCCGGTCTGGCCTGGTTTGACTCCGCTTTGAGCAGGTCAAAACCCTTTTGAGCTGATCTGGTCCGGAAAAATACGGTCAAAACCAGTTTGAGTCTGTTTGAGCCGGTCAAAACCGGTTTGAGCCGGTCTGGTCGGGTTTGAGTCCAGTTTGAGCCGGTCAAAATTGGTTTGAGCTGGTCTGGCCTGGTTTGATTTGGTCAAAACCCGTTTGAGTCCGGTTTGAGCTGGTCAAAACCGGTTTGAGCCGGTCTGGCCTGGATTGATCCGGTTTGAGCCGGTCCGGTCATGTTTTAGTCCGGTTTGAGCAAGTCAAAACCGGTTTCAGCCGGTCTGGTACGGTTTGAGCCGGTCTGGTCCAGTATGAGCCTGTCAAAACCGATTGAAACCGGTCTGGGCCGGTTTGAGTCCGGTTTCAGCCAGTCAAAACCGGTTTGAGCCGGTCTGGCCTGGTTTGATCTGGTCAAAACCCGTATGAGACCGGTTTGAGCGGTGAAAACCGGTTTGAGATGTTCTGGTCCGGTTTGAGCGGTTTGAGCCGTTCTGGTCTGGTTTGAGCCGGTTTGAGCTGGTCTGTTCCTGTTTGAGCCGGTCTGTTCCTGTTTGAGTCCGGTTTGAGCCGTTCAAAACCGGTTTGAGCCGGTCTAGTCCGGTTTGAGTCCGGTTTGAGCCAGTCAAAATCGATTGGAGACGGTCTGGCCTGCTTTGATCTGGTCAAAACCCGTATGAGTACGGTTTGAGCCGGTGAAAGCCGGTTTGAGTTGTTCTGGTCAGGTTTGAGGCAGTTTGAGCCGGTCTGGTCTGGCTTGAGCCGGTTTGAGCCGGTCTGTTACTGTTTGAGCCGGTCTGTTCCTGTTTGAGTCCAGTTTGAGCCATTCAAAACCGGTGTGAGCCGGTCTAGTCCGGTTTGAGTCCGGTTTCAGCCGGTCAAAACCGGTTTGAGCCTGTTTGTTCCGGTTTGAGTCCTTTTTGAGCCAGTCAAAACAGGTTTGAGCCGGTCTGGTCCGGTTTGAGTCCGTTTGAGCCGGTCAAAACCGGTTTGAGCCGGTCTGGCCTGGTTTGAGTCCGGTTTGAGCAGGTCAAAACCGTTTTGAGCTGGTCTGGTCCAGATAAATATGGTCAAAACCGGTTTGAGTCTGTTTCAGCCGGTCAAAACCGGTTTGAGCCGGTCTGGTCGGGTTTGAGTCCAGTTTGAGCCGGTCAAAATTGGTTTGAGCCGGTCTGGCCTGGTTTGATTTGGTCAAAACACGTTTGAATCCGGTTTGAGCTGGTCAAAACCGGTTTGAGCCGGTCTGGTCCGGTTTGAGTCGGTTTGAGCCGGTCCAGTCATGTTTTAGTCCGGTTTGAGCCAGTCAAAACCGGTTTCAGCGGTCTGGTTCGGTTTGAGCGGTCTTGTCGGTTTGAGCCTGTCAAAACCGATTGAAACCGGTCTGGGCGGTTTGAGTCCGTTTCAGCCAGTCAAAACCGGTTTGAGCCGGTCTGGCCTGGTTTGAGTCGGTTTGAGCAGGTCAAAACCGGTTTGAGCGGTTTGAGCTGGTCTGGTCCGGTTTGAGTCTGGTTTGAGCCGGTGAAAACCGGTTTGAGCCGGTCTAGTCCTGTTTGAGTCCAGTTTGAGCCAGTCAAAACAGGTTTGAGCGGTCTGGTCTGGTTTGAGTCCGGTTTGAGTCCGGTTTGAGCTGGTCAAAACCGGTTTGAGCAGGTCTGGCCTGGTTTGAGTCCGGTTTGAGCAGGTCCAAACCGTTTTGAGCTGGTCTGGTCCGGATAAATATGGTCAAAACCGGTTTGAGTCTGTTTGAGCCGGTCAAAACCGGTTTGAGCCGGTCTGGTCGGGTTTGAGTCCAGTTTGAGGCGGTCAAAACCGGTTTGAGCAGGTCTGGCCTGGTTTGATCTGGTCAAAACCCGTATGAGATGGGTTTGAGCCGGTGAAAACCGGTTTGAGATGTTCTGGTCCGGTTTGAGCCGGTTTGAGCCGTTCTGGTCTGGTGTGAGCCGGTTTGAGCTGGTCTGTTCCTGTTTGAGCCTGTCTGTTCCTGTTTGAGTCCGGTTTGAGCCGTTCAAAACCGGTTTGAGCCGGTCTAGTCCTGTTTGAGTCCAGTTTGAGACAGTCAAAATCGATTGGAGAGGGTCTGGCCTGGTTTGATCTGGTCAAAACACTTATGAGTACGGTTTGAGCAGGTGAAATCCGGTTTGTGATGTTCTGGTCCGGTTTGAGGCAGTTTGAGCCGGTCTGGTCTGGCTTGAGCCGGTTTGAGCCGGTCTGTTCCTGTTTGAGCCGGTCTGTTCCTGTTTGAGTCCAGTTTGAGCCATTCAAAACCGGTGTGAGCCGGTCTAGTCCGGTTTGAGTCCGGTTTGAGCCAGTCAAAATCGATTGGAGACGGTCTGGCCTGCTTTGATCTGGTCAAAACCCGTATGAGTACGGTTTGAGGCGGTGAAAGCCGGTTTGAGATGTTCTGGTCAGGTTTGAGGCAGTTTGAGCCGGTCTGGTCTGGCTTGAGTCCGGTTTGAGCAGGACGAAACCGTTTTGAGCTGGTCTGGTCCGGATAAATATGGTCAAAACCGGTTTGAGTCTGTTTGAGCTGGTCAAAACCGGTTTGAGCCGGTCTGGTCGGGTTTGAGTCCAGTTTGAGCCGGTCAAAATTGGTTTGAGCCGGTCTGGCCTGGTTTGATTTGGTCAAAACCCGTTTGAGTCCGGTTTGAGCTGGTCAAAACCGGTTTGAGCCGGTCTGGCCTGGATTGATCCGGTTTGAGCCGGTCCAGTCATATTTTAGTCCGGTTTGAGCCAGTCAAAACCGGTTTCAGCCGGTCTGGTTCGGTTTGAGCCGGTCTGGTCCGGTTTGAGCCTGTCAAAATCGTTTGAAACCGATCTGGGCCGGTTTGAGTCCGGTTTCAGCCGGTCAAAACCGGTTTGAGCCGGTCTGGCCTGGTTTGATCTGGTCAAAACCCGTATGAGACCGGTTTGAGCCGGTGAAAACCAGTTTGAGATGTTCTGGTCCGGTTTGAGCCGGTTTGTTCCGGTTTGAGTCCTTTATGAGCCAGTCAAAACAGGTTTGAGCCGGTCTGGTCCGCTTTGAGTCCGGTTTGAGCCGGTCAAAACCGGTTTGAGCCGGTCTGGCCTGGTTTGAGTCCGGTTTGAGCAGGTCCAAACCGTTTTGAGCTGATCTGGTCCGGAAAAATACGGTCAAAACCAGTTTGAGTCTGTTTGAGCCGGTCAAAACCGGTTTGAGCCGGGCTGGTCGGGTTTGAGTCCAGTTTGAGCCGGTCAAAATTGGTTTGAGCCGGTCTGGCCTGGTTTGATTTGGTCAAAACCCGTTTGAGTCCGGTTTGAGCTGGTCAAAACCGGTTTGAGCTGTTCTGGCCTGGATTGATCCGGTTTGAGCCGGTCCAGTCATGTTTTAGTCCGGTTTGAGCCAGTCAAAACCGGTTTCAGCCGGTCTGGTTCGGTTTGAGCCGGTCTTGTCCGGTTTGAGCCTGTCAAAACCGATTGAAACCGGTCTGGGCCGGTTTGAGTCCGGTTTCAGCCAGTCAAAACCGGTTTGAGCCGGTCTGGCCTGGTTTGATCTGGTCAAAACCCGTATGAGACCGGTTTGAGCCGGTGAAAACCAGTTTGAGATGTTCTGGTCCGGTTTGAGCCGGTTTGAGCCGTTCTGGTCTGGTGTGAGCCGGTTTGAGCTGGTCTGTTCCTGCTTGAGCCTGTCTGTTCCTGTTTGAGCCCGGTTTGAGCCGTTCAAAACCGGTTTGAGCCGGTCTAGTCCGGTTTGAGTCCGTTGTGAGCCAGTCAAAATCGATTGGAGAGGGTCTGGCCTGGTTTGATCTGGTCAAAACCCGTATGAGTATGGTTTGAGCCGGTGAAAACCGGTTTGAGATGTTCTGGTCCGGTTTGAGCCAGTTTGAGCCGGTCTGGTCTGGCTTGAGCCGGTTTGAGCCGGTCTGTTACTGTTTGAGCCGGTCTGTTCCTGTTTGAGTCAGTTTGAGCCATTCAAAACCGGTGTGAGCCGGTCTAGTCCGGTTTGAGTCCGGTTTCAGCCGGTCAAAACAGGTTTGAGCCTGTTTGTTCCGGTTTGAGTCCTTTTGAGCCAGTCAAAACAGGTTTGAGCCGGTCTGGCCTGGTTTGAGTCCGGTTTGAGCAGGTCAAAACCGTTTTGAGCTGGTCTGGTCCGGATAAATATGGTCAAAACCGGTTTGAGTCTGTTTGAGCCGGTCAAAACCGGTTTGAGCCGGTCTGGTCGGGTTTGAGTCCAGTTTGAGCCGGTCAAAATTGGTTTGAGCCGGTCTGGCCTGGTTTGATTTGGTCAAAACACGTTTGAGTCCGGTTTGAGCTGGTCAAAACCGGTTTGAGCCGGTCTGGCCTGGATTGATCCGGTTTGAGCCGGTCTAGTCCTGTTTGAGTCCGTTTGAGCCAGTCAAAACCGGTTTCAGCCGGTCTGGTTCGGTTTGAGCCGGTCTTGTCCGGTTTGAGCCTGTCAAAACCGATTGAAACCGGTCTGGGCCGGTTTGAGTCCGGTTTCAGCCAGTCAAAACCGGTTTGAGCCGGTCTAGTCCAGTTTGAGTCCGGTTTCAGCCGGTCAAAACCGGTTTGAGCCTGTTTGTTCCGGTTTGAGTCCTTTTTGAGCCAGTCGAAACAGGTTTGAGCTGGTCTGGTACGGTTTGAGTCCGGTTTGAGCCGGTCAAAACCGGTTTGAGCCGGTCTGGCCTGGTTTGAGTCCGCTTTGAGCAGGTCCAAACCGTTTTGAGCTGGTCTGGTCCGGATAAATATGGTCAAAACCGGTTTGAGTCTGTTTGAGCCGGTCAAAACCGGTTTGAGCCGGTCTGGTCGGGTTTGAGTCCAGTTTGAGCCGGTCAAAACCGGTTTGAGCAGGTCTGGCCTGGTTTGATCTGGTCAAAACCCGTATGAGACGGGTTTGAGCCGGTGAAAACCGGTTTGAGATGTTCTGGTCGGTTTGAGCGGTTTGAGCCGTTCTGGTCTGGTGTGAGCCGGTTTGAGCTGGTCTGTTCCTGCTTGAGCCTGTCTGTTCCTGTTTGAGTCCGGTTTGAGCCGTTCAAAACCGGTTTGAGCCGGTCTAGTCCTGTTTGAGTCCGGTTTGAGCCAGTCAAAATCGATTGGAGAGGGTCTGGCCTGGTTTGATCTGGTCAAAACACTTATGAGTACGGTTTGAGCAGGTGAAATCCGGTTTGTGATGTTCTGGTCCGGTTTGAGGCAGTTTGAGCCGGTCTGGTCTGGCTTGAGCCGGTTTGAGCCGGTCTGTTCCTGTTTGAGCCGGTCTGTTCCTCTTTGAGTCCAGTTTGAGCCATTCAAAACCGGTGTGAGCCGGTCTAGTCCGGTTTTAGTCCGGTTTGAGCCAGTCAAAATCGATTGGAGACGGTCTGGCCTGCTTTGATCTGGTCAAAACCCGTATGAGAACGGTTTGAGGCGGTGAAAGCCGGTTTGAGATGTTCTGGTCAGGTTTGAGGCAGTTTGAGCCGGTCTGGTCTGGCTTGAGTCCGGTTTGAGCAGGACGAAACCATTTTGAGCTGGTCTGGTCCGGATAAATATGGTCAAAACCGGTTTGAGGTGGTCTGGTCTGTTCCGGTTTGAGCCGGTCAAAAGCGGTTTGAGCCAGTGTGGTCCGGTTTGAGTCGGGTTTGAGCCAGTCAAAACAGGTTTGAGCCGGTCTGGTATGGTTTGAGTCCGGTTTCAGCTGGTCAAAATCGGTTTGAGAGAGTCTGGCCTGGTTTGATCTGGTCAAAACCCGTTTGAGTCCGGTTTGAGCCGGTCAAAACCGGTTTGAGCTGGTCTGGTCCGGTTTGAGTCGGTTTGAGCCGGTCAAAACAGGTTTGAGCCGGTCTGGTCAGGTTTGAGATGGTTTGAGCCGGTCTGGTCTGGTTAGAGATGTTCTGGTCGGGTTTCAGCCGGTCAAAACCGGTTTGAGCCCATCTCGTCCGGTTTGAGCTGGTCAAAACCGGTTTGAGCGGTCTGGTCTGGCTTGAGCGGTTTGAGCGGTCTGGTCTGGTTTGAGCGGTCTGGTCTGGTTTGAGCCGGTCTGGTTCGGTTTGAGCCGGTCAAAACCGGTTTGAGCCGGTCTAGTCCTGTTTGAGTCCGGTTTGAGTCCGGTTTGAGCAGGTCAAAACCGGTTTGAGCAGTCTGGCCTGGTTTGAGTCCGGTTTCAGCCAGTCAAAACCGGTTTGAGTCGGTTTGAGCCAGTCAAAACCGGTTTGAGCCGGTCTAGTCCTGTTTGAGTCCGGTTTGAGCTGGTCTGGTCCGGTTTGAGCCGTTCAAAACCGGTTTGAGCCGGTCCGGTCATGTTTTAGTCCGGTTTGAGCCGTTCAAAACCGGTTTCAGCCGGTCTGGTTCGGTTTGAGCCGGTCTGGTCGGTTTGAGCCTGTCAAAACCGATTGAAACCGGTCTGGGCCGGTTTGAGTCCGGTTTGAGCCAGTCAAAACCGGTTTCAGCCGGTCTGGTTCGGTTTGAGCCGGTCTGGTCCGGTTTGAGCCTGTCAAAACCGATTGAAACCGGTCTGGGCCGGTTTGAGTCCGGTTTGAGCCAGTCAAAACCGGTTTCAGCCGGTCTGGCCTGGTTTGATCTGGTCAAAACCCGTATGAGACCGGTTTGAGCCGGTGAAAACCGGTTTGAGATGTTCTGGTCCGGTTTGAGCCGGTTTGAGCCGTTCTGGTCTGGTGTGAGCCGGTTTGAGCTGGTCTGTTCCTGTTTGAGCCAGTCTGTTCCTGTTTGAGTCCGGTTTGAGCCGTTCAAAACTGGTTTGAGCCGGTCTAGTCCGGTTTGAGTCCGGTTTGAGCCAGTCAAAATCGATTGGCGACGGTCTGGCCTGCTTTGATCTGGTCAAAACCCGTATGAGTACGGTTTGAGCCGGTGAAAGCCGGTTTGAGGTGTTCTGGTCAGGTTTGAGGCAGTTTGAGCCGGTCTGGTCTGGCTTGAGCCGGTTTGAGCCGGTCTGTTACTGTTTGAGCTGGTCTGTTCCTGTTTGAGTCCAGTTTGAGCCATTCAAAACCGGTGTGAGCCGGTCTAGTCCGGTTTGAGTCAGGTTTCAGCCGGTCAAAACCGGTTTGAGCCTGTTTGTTCCGGTTTGAGTCCTTTTTGAGCCAGTCAAAACAGGTTTGAGCCGGTCTGTTCCTGTTTGAGTCCAGTTTGAGCCATTCAAAACCGGTGTGAGCCGGTCTAGTCCGGTTTGAGTCCGGTTTGAGCCGGTCAAAACCGGTTTGAGCCGGTCTGGCCTGGTTTGAGTCCGGTTTGAGCAGGTCAAAACCGTTTTGAGCTGATCTGGTCCGGAAAAATACGGTCAAAACCAGTTTGAGTCTGTTTGAGCCGGTCAAAACCGGTTTGAGCCGGTCTGGTCGGGTTTGAGTCCAGTTTGAGCCGGTCAAAATTGGTTTGAGCCGGTCTGGCCTGGTTTGATTTGGTCAAAACACGTTTGAGTCCGGTTTGAGCTGGTCAAAACCGGTTTGAGCCGGTCTGGCCTGGATTGATCCGGTTTGAGCCGGTCCGGTCATGTTTTAGTCCGGTTTGAGCCAGTCAAAACCGGTTTCAGCCGGTCTGGTTCGGTTTGAGCCGGTCTGGTCCAGTTTGAGCCTGTCAAAACCGATTGAAACCGGTCTGGGCCGGTTTGAGTCCGGTTTCAGCCAGTCAAAACCGGTTTGAGCCGGTCTGGCCTGGTTTGATCTGGTCAAAACCCGTATGAGACCGGTTTGAGCCGGTGAAAACCGGTTTGAGATGTTCTGGTCCGGTTTGAGCCGGTTTGAGCCGTTCTGGTCTGGTGTGAGCCGGTTTGAGCTGGTCTGTTCCTGTTTGAGCCGGTCTGTTCCTGTTTGAGTCCGGTTTGAGCCGTTCAAAACCGGTTTGAGCCGGTCTAGTCCGGTTTGAGTCCGGTTTGAGCCAGTCAAAATCGATTGGAGAGGGTCTGGCCTGCTTTGATCTGGTCAAAACCCGTATGAGTACGGTTTGAGCCGGTGAAAGCCGGTTTGAGATGTTCTGGTCAGGTTTGAGGCAGTTTGAGCCAGTCTGGTCTGGCTTGAGCCGGTTTGAGCCGGTCTGTTACTGTTTGAGCCGGTCTGTTCCTGTTTGAGTCCCGTTTGAGCCATTCAAAACCGGTTTGAGCCGGGCTGGTCGGGTTTGAGTCCAGTTTGAGCCGGTCAAAACCGGTTTGAGCCGGTCTGGCCTGGTTTGAGTCCGGTTTGAGCAGGTCAAAACCCTTTTGAGCTGATCTGGTCCGGAAAAATACGGTCAAAACCAGTTTGAGTCTGTTTGAGCCAGTCAAAACCGGTTTGAGCCGGTCTGGTCGGGTTTGAGTCCAGTTTGAGCCGGTCAAAATTGGTTTGAGCTGGTCTGGCCTGGTTTGATTTGGTCAAAACCCGTTTGAGTCCGGTTTGAGCTGGTCAAAACCGGTTTGAGCCGGTCTGGCCTGGATTGATCCGGTTTGAGCCGGTCCAGTCATGTTTTAGTCCGGTTTGAGCCAGTCAAAACCGGTTTCAGCCGGTCTGGTTCGGTTTGAGCCGGTCTGGTCCAGTTTGAGCCTGTCAAAACCGATTGAAACCGGTCTGGGCCGGTTTGAGTCCGGTTTCAGCCAGTCAAAACCGGTTTGAGCCGGTCTGGCCTGGTTTGATCTGGTCAAAACCCGTATGAGACCGGTTTGAGCCGGTGAAAACCGGTTTGAGATGTTCTGGTCTGGTGTGAGCCGGTTTGAGCCGTTCTGGTCTGGTGTGAGCCGGTTTGAGCTGGTCTGTTCCTGTTTGAGCCTGTCTGTTCCTGTTTGAGTCCGGTTTGAGCCGGTCAAAATTGGTTTGAGCCGGTCTAGTCCGGTTTGAGTCCGGTTTGAGCCAGTCAAAATCGATTGGAGACGGTCTGGCCTGCTTTGATCTGGTCAAAACCCGTATGAGTACGGTTTGAGGCGGTGAAAGCCGGTTTGAGATGTTCTGGTCAGGTTTGAGGCAGTTTGAGCCGGTCTGGTCTGGCTTGAGCCGGTTTGAGCCGGTCTGTTACTGTTTGAGCTGGTCTGTTCCTGTTTGAGTCCAGTTTGAGCCATTCAAAACCGGTGTGAGCCGGTCTAGTCCGGTTTGAGTCCGGTTTCAGCCGGTCAAAACCGGTTTGAGCCTGTTTGTTCCGGTTTGAGTCCTTTTTGAGCCAGTCAAAACAGGTTTGAGCCGGTCTGTTCCTGTTTGAGTCCAGTTTGAGCCATTCAAAACCGGTGTGAGCCGGTCTAGTCCGGTTTGAGTCCGGTTTCAGCCGGTCAAAACCGGTTTGAGCCTGTTTGTTCCGGTTTGAGTCCTTTTTGAGCCAGTCAAAACAGGTTTGAGCCGGTCTGGTCCGGTTTGAGTCCGGTTTGAGCCGGTCAAAACCGGTTTGAGCCGGTCTGGCCTGGTTTGAGTCCGGTTTGAGCAGGTCAAAACCGTTTTGAGCTGATCTGGTCCGGAAAAATACGGTCAAAACCAGTTTGAGTCTGTTTGAGCTGGTCAAAACCGGTTTGAGCCGGTCTGGTCGGGTTTGAGTCCAGTTTGAGCCGGTCAAAATTGGTTTGAGCCGGTCTGGCCTGGTTTGATTTGGTCAAAACACGTTTGAGTCCGGTTTGAGCTGGTCAAAACCGGTTTGAGCCGGTCTGGCCTGGATTGATCCGGTTTGAGCCGGTCCGGTCATGTTTTAGTCCGGTTTGAGCCAGTCAAAACCGGTTTCAGCCGGTCTGGTTCGGTTTGAGCCGGTCTGGTCCAGTTTGAGCCTGTCAAAACCGATTGAAACCGGTCTGGGCCGGTTTGAGTCCGGTTTCAGCCAGTCAAAACCGGTTTGAGCCTGTCTGGCCTGGTTTGATCTGGTCAAAACCCGTATGAGACGGTTTGAGCCGGTGAAAACCGGTTTGAGATGTTCTGGTCCGGTTTGAGCCGGTTTGAGCCGTTCTGGTCTGGTGTGAGCCGGTTTGAGCTGGTCTGTTCCTGTTTGAGCCGGTCTGTTCCTGTTTGAGTCCGGTTTGAGCCGTTCAAAACCGGTTTGAGCCGGTCTAGTCCGGTTTGAGTCCGGTTTGAGCCAGTCAAAATCGATTGGAGAGGGTCTGGCCTGCTTTGATCTGGTCAAAACCCGTATGAGTACGGTTTGAGCCGGTGAAAGCCGGTTTGAGATGTTCTGGTCAGGTTTGAGGCAGTTTGAGCCAGTCTGGTCTGGCTTGAGCCGGTTTGAGCCGGTCTGTTACTGTTTGAGCCGGTCTGTTCCTGTTTGAGTCCCGTTTGAGCCATTCAAAACCGGTTTGAGCCGGGCTGGTCGGGTTTGAGTCCAGTTTGAGCCGGTCAAAACCGGTTTGAGCCGGTCTGGCCTGGTTTGACTCCGGTTTGAGCAGGTCAAAACCCTTTTGAGCTGATCTGGTCCGGAAAAATACGGTCAAAACCAGTTTGAGTCTGTTTGAGCCAGTCAAAACCGGTTTGAGCCGGTCTGGTCGGGTTTGAGTCCAGTTTGAGCCGGTCAAAATTGGTTTGAGCTGGTCTGGCCTGGTTTGATTTGGTCAAAACACGTTTGAGTTCGGTATGAGCTGGTCAAAACCGTTTTGAGCCGGTCTGGCCTGGATTGATCCGGTTTGAGCCGTTCCAGTCATGTTTTAGTCCGGTTTGAGCCAGTCAAAACCGGTTTCAGCCGGTCTGGTTCGGTTTGAGCCGGTCTGGTCCAGTTTGAGCCTGTCAAAACCGATTGAAACCGGTCTGGGCCGGTTTGAGTCCGGTTTCAGCCAGTCAAAACCGGTTTGAGCCGGTCTGGCCTGGTTTGATCTGGTCAAAACCCGTATGAGTCCGGTTTGAGCCGGTGAAAACCAGTTTGAGATGTTTTGGTCCGGTTTGAGCCGGTTTGAGCCGTTCTGGTCTGGTGTGAGCCGGTTTGAGCTGGTCTGTTCCCTCTTGAGCCTGTCTGTTCCTGTTTGAGTCCGGTTTGAGCCGTTCAAAACCGGTTTGAGCCGGTCTAGTCCGGTTTGAGTCCGGTTTGAGCCAGTCAAAATCGATTGGAGACGGTCTGGCCTGCTTTGATCTGGTCAAAACCCGTATGAGACCGGTTTGAGCCGGTGAAAACCGGTTTGAGATGTTCTGGTCTGGTTTGAGCCAGTTTGAGCCGGTCTGGTCTGGCTTGAGCCGGTTTGAGCCGGTCTGTTACTGTTTGAGTCGGTTTGAGCCTGTCTGTTCCTGTTTGAGTCCGGTTTGAGCCGTTCAAAACCGGTTTGAGCCGGTCTAGTCCGGTTTGAGTCCGGTTTGAGCCAGTCAAAATCGATTGGAGAGTGTCTGGCCTGGTTTGATCTGGTCAAAACCCGTATGAGTACGGTTTGAGCCGGTGAAAACCGGTTTGAGATGTTCTGGTCCGGTTTGAGCCAGTTTGAGCTGGTCTGGTCTGGCTTGAGCTGGTTTGAGCCGGTCTGTTACTGTTTGATCTTGTCTGTTCTTGTTTGAGTCCAGTTTGAGCCATTCAAAACCGGTCTGAGCCGGTCTAGTCCGGTTTGAGTCCGGTTTCAGCCGGTCAAAACCGCTTTGAGCCTGTTTGTTCCGGTTTGAGTCTTTTTGAGCCAGTCAAAACAGGTTTGAGCCGGTCTGGTCCGGTTTGAGTCCGGTTTGAGCCGGTCAAACCCGGTTTGAGCCGGTCTGGCCTGGTTTGAGTCCGGTTTGAGCAGGTCCAAACCGTTTTGAGCTGGTCTGGTCCGGATAAATATGGTCAAAACCGGTTTGAGTCTGTTTGAGCCGGTCAAAACCGGTTTGAGCCAGTCTGGTCGGGTTTGAGTCCAGTTTGAGCCGGTCAAAACCGGTTTGAGCAGGTCTGGCCTGGTTTGAGTCCGGTCTGAGCAGGTCAAAACCGTTTTGAGCTGATCTGGTCCGGATAAATACGGTCAAAACCAGTTTGAGTCTGTTTGAGCCGGTCAAAACCAGTTTGAGGCGGGCTGGTAGGGTTTGAGTCCAGTTTGATCCGGTCAAAATTGGTTTGAGCCGGTCTGGCCTGGTTTGATTTGGTCAAAACCCGTTTGAGTCCGGTTTGAGCTGGTCAAAACCGGTTTGAGCCGGTCTGGCCTGGATTGATCCGGTTTGAGCCGGTCCAGTCATATTTTAGTCCGGTTTGAGCCAGTCAAAACCGGTTTGAGCCGGTCTGGTCTGGTTTGAGCCGGTCTGGACCGGTTTGAGCCTGTGAAAACCGATTGAAACCGGTCTGGGCCGGTTTGAGTCCGGTTTCAGCCAGTCAAAACAGGTTTGAGCCTGTCTGGCCTGGTTTGATCTGGTCAAAACCCGTATGAGACCGGTTTGAGCCGGTGAAAACCGGTTTGAGATGTTCTGGTCCGGTTTGAGCCGGTTTGAGCCGTTCTGGTCTGGTGTGAGTCGGTTTGAGCTGGTCTGTTCCTGTTTGAGCTGTCTGTTCCTGTTTGAGTCCGGTTTGAGCCGTTCAAAACCTGTTTGAGCCGGTCTAGTCCGGTTTGAGTCCGGTTTGAGCCAGTCAAAATCGATTGGAGAGGGTCTGGCCTGCTTTGATCTGGTCAAAACCCGTATGAGTACGGTTTGAGGCGGTGAAAGCCGGTTTGAGATGTTCTGGTTAGGTTTGAGGCAGTTTGAGCCGGTCTGGTCTGGCTTGAGCCGGTTTGAGCCGGTCTGTTACTGTTTCAGCCGGTCTGTTCCTGTTTGAGTCCAGTTTGAGCCATTCAAAACCGGTGTGAGCCAGTCTAGTCCGGTTTGAGTCCGGTTTCAGCCGGTCAAAACCGGTTTGAGCCTGTTTGTTCCGGTTTGAGTCCTTTTTGAGCCAGTCAAAACAGGTTTGAGCCGGTCTGGTCCGCTTTGAGTCCGGTTTGAGCCGGTCAAAACCGGTTTGAGCCGGTCTGGCCTGGTTTGAGTCCGGTTTGAGCAGGTCCAAACCGTTTTGAGCTGATCTGGTCCGGAAAAATACGGTCAAAACCAGTTTGAGTCTGTTTGAGCCGGTCAAAACCGGTTTGAGCCGGGCTGGTCGGGTTTGAGTCCAGTTTGAGCCGGTCAAAATTGGTTTGAGCCGGTCTGGCCTGGTTTGATTTGGTCAAAACCCGTTTGAATCCGGTTTGAGCTGGTCAAAACCGGTTTGAGCTGTTCTGGCCTGGATTGATCCAGTTTGAGCCGGTCCAGTCATGTTTTAGTCCGGTTTGAGCCAGTCAAAACCGGTTTCAGCCGGTCTGGTTCGGTTTGAGCCGGTCTTGTCCGGTTTGAGCCTGTCAAAACCGATTGAAACCGGTCTGGGCCGGTTTGAGTCCGCTTTCAGCCAGTCAAAACCGGTTTGAGCCGGTCTGGCCTGGTTTGATCTGGTCAAAACCCGTATGAGACCGGTTTGAGCCGGTGAAAACCGGTTTGAGATGTTCTGGTCCGGTTTGAGCCGGTTTGAGCCGTTCTGGTCTGGTGTGAGCCGGTTTGAGCTGGTCTGTTCCTGCTTGAGCCTGTCTGTTCCTGTTTGAGCCCGGTTTGAGCCGTTCAAAACCGGTTTGAGCCGGTCTAGTCCGGTTTGAGTCCGGTTTGAGCCAGTCAAAATCGATTGGAGAGGGTCTGGCCTGGTTTGATCTGGTCAAAACCCGTATGAGTATGGTTTGAGCCGGTGAAAACCGGTTTCAGATGTTCTGATCTGGTTTGAGCCAGTTTGAGCCGGTCTGGTCTGGCTTGAGCCGGTTTGAGCCGGTCTGTTACTGTTTGAGCCGGTCTGTTCCTGTTTGAGTCCAGTTTGAGCCATTCAAAACCGGTGTGAGCCGGTCTAGTCCGTTTGAGTCCGTTTCAGCCGGTCAAAACCGGTTTGAGTCCGGTTTGAGTCCTTTTTGAGCCAGTCGAAACAGGTTTGAGCCGGTCTGGTCCGGTTTGAGTCCGGTTTGAGCCGGTCAAAACCGGTTTGAGCCGGTCTGGCCTGGTTTGAGTCCGGTTTGAGCAGGTCCAAACCCTTTTGAGCTGGTCTGGTCCGGATAAATATGGTCAAAACCGGTTGGAGTCTGTTTGAGCCGTTCAAAACCGGTTTGAGCCGGTCTGGTCGGGTTTGAGTCCAGTTTGAGGCGGTCAAAACCGGTTTGAGCAGGTCTGGCCTGGTTTGATCTGGTCAAAACCCGTATGAGACGGGTTTGAGCCGGTGAAAACCGGTTTGAGATGTTCTGGTCCGGTTTGAGCCGGGTTGACCCATTCTGGTCTGGTGTGAGACGGTTTGAGCTGGTCTGTTCCTGTTTGAGCCGGTCTGTTCCTGTTTGAGTCCGGTTTGAGCCGTTCAAAACCGGTTTGAGCCGGTCTAGTCCGGTTTGAGTCCAGTTTGAGCCAGTCAAAATCGATTGGAGACGGTCTGGCCTGCTTTGATCTGGTCAAAACCCGAATGAGTACGGTTTGAGCCGGTGAAAGCCGGTTTGAGATGTTCTGGTCAGGTTTGAGGCAGTTTGAGCCGGTCAGGTCTGGCTTGAGCCAGTTTGAGCCGGTCTGTTACAGTTTGAGCCGGTCTGTTCCTGTTTGAGTCCCGTTTGAGCCATTCAAAACCGGTTTGAGCTGGGCTGGTCGGGTTTGAGTCCAGTTTGAGCCGGTCAAAACCGGTTTGAGCCGGTCTGGCCTGGTTTGACTCCGCTTTGAGCAGGTCAAAACCCTTTTGAGCTGATCTGGTCCGGAAAAATACGGTCAAAACCAGTTTGAGTCTGTTTGAGCCGGTCAAAACCGGTTTGAGCCGGTCTGGTCGGGTTTGAGTCCAGTTTGAGCCGGTCAAAATTGGTTTGAGCCGGTCTGGCCTGGTTTGATTTGGTCAAAACCCGTTTGAGTCCGGTTTGAGCTGGTCAAAACCGGTTTGAGCCGGTCTGGCCTGGATTGATCCGGTTTGAGCCGGTCCGGTCATGTTTTAGTCCGGTTTGAGCAAGTCAAAACCGGTTTCAGCCGGTCTGGTACGGTTTGAGCCGGTCTGGTCCAGCATGAGCCTGTCAAAACCGATTGAAACCGGTCTGGGCCGGTTTGAGTCCGGTTTCAGCCAGTCAAAACCGGTTTGAGCCGGTCTGGCCTGGTTTGATCTGGTCAAAACCCGTATGAGACCGGTTTGAGCCGGTGAAAACCGGTTTGAGATGTTCTGGTCCGGTTTGAGCCGGTTTGAGCCGGTTTGAGCCGTTCTGGTCTGGTTTGAGCCGGTTTGAGCTGGTCTGTTCCTGTTTGAGCCGGTCTGTTCCTGTTTGAGTCCGGTTTCAGCCGTTCAAAACCGGTTTGATCCGGTCTAGTCCGGTTTGAGTCCGGTTTGAGCCAGTCAAAATCGATTGGAGACGGTCTGGCCTGCTTTGATCTGGTCAAAACCCGTATGAGTACGGTTTGAGCCGGTGAAAGCCGGTTTGAGTTATTCTGGTCAGGTTGGAGGCAGTTTGAGCCGGTCTGGTCTGGCTTGAGCCGGTTTGAGCCGGTCTGTTACTGTTTGAGCCGGTCTGTTCCTGTTTGAGTCCAGTTTGAGCCATTCAAAACCGGTGTGAGCCGGTCTAGTCCGGTTTGAGTCCGGTTTCAGCCGGTCAAAACCGGTTTGAGCCTGTTTGTTCCGGTTTGAGTCCTTTTTGAGCCAGTCAAAACAGGTTTGAGCCGGTCTGGTCCGCTTTGAGTCCGGTTTGAGCCGGTCAAAACCGGTTTGAGCCGGTCTGGCCTGGTTTGAGTCCGGTTTGAGCAGGTCAAAACCGTTTTGAGCTGGTCTGGTCCAGATAAATATGGTCAAAACCGGTTTGAGTCTGTTTCAGCCGGTCAAAACCGGTTTGAGCCGGTCTGGTCGGGTTTGAGTCCAGTTTGAGCCAGTCAAAATTGGTTTGAGCCGGTCTGGCCTGGTTTGATTTGGTCAAAACACGTTTGAATCCGGTTTGAGCTGGTCAAAACCGGTTTGAGCCGGTCTGGCCTGGTTTGAGTCCGTTTGAGCAGGTCAAAACCCTTTTGAGCTGATCTGGTCCGGATAAATATGGTCAAAACCGGTTTCAGCGGTCAAAACCGGTTTGAGTCTGGTTTGAGCCGGTCAAAACCGGTTTGAGCCGGTCTGGTCGGGTTTGAGTCAGTTTGAGCCGGTCAAAATTGGTTTGAGCCGGTCTGGCCTGGTTTGATTTGGTCAAAACCCGTTTGAGTCCGGTTTGAGCTGGTCAAAACCGTTTGAGCCGGTCTGGCCTGGATTGATCCGGTTTGAGCCGGTCCGGTCATGTTTTAGTCCGGTTTGAGCAAGTCAAAACCGGTTTCAGCCGGTCTGGTTCGGTTTGAGCCGGTCTGGTCCAGCATGAGCCTGTCAAAACCGATTGAAACCGGTCTGGGCCGGTTTGAGTCCGTTTGAGCCATTCAAAACCGGTTTGAGCCGGTCTGGCCTGGTTTGATCTGGTCAAAACCCGTATGAGTATGGTTTGAGCCGGTTTGAGCCGGTGAAAACCGGTTTGAGATGTTCTGGTCAGGTTTGAGCAGTTTGAGCCGGTCTGGTCTGGCTTGAGCCGGTTTGAGCCGGTCTGTTACTGTTTGAGCCGGTCTGTTCCTGTTTGAGTCCAGTTTGAGCCATTCAAAACCGGTGTGAGCCGGTCTAGTCCGGTTTGAGTCCGGTTTCAGCCGGTCAAAACCGGTTTGAGCCTGTTTGTTCCGGTTTGAGTCCTTTTTGAGCCAGTCAAAACAGGTTTGAGCCGGTCTGGTCCGGTTTGAGTCCGGTTTGAGCCGGTCAAAACCGGTTTGAGCCGGTCTGGCCTGGTTTGAGTCCGGTTTGAGCTGGTCAAAACCGGTTTGAGCGGTTTGAGCTGGTCTGGTCCGGATAAATATGGTCAAAACCGGTTTGAGTCTGTTTGAGCCGGTCAAAACCGGTTTGAGCCGGTCTGGTCGGGTTTGAGTCCAGTTTGAGCCAGTCAAAACAGGTTTGAGCCGGTCTGGTCCGGTTTGAGTCCGGTTTGAGCTGGTCAAAACCGGTTTGAGCCGGTCTGGCCGGGGTTGATCCGGTTTGAGCCGGTCCAGTCATGTTTTAGTCCGGTTTGAGCCAGTCAAAACCGGTTTCAGCCGGTCTGGTTCGGTTTGAGCCGGTCTGGTCGGTTTGAGTCCGGTTTGAGCCTGTCAAAACCGATTGAAACCGGTCTGGGCCGGTTTGAGTCCGGTTTCAGCCAGTCAAAACCGGTTTGAGCCGGTCTAGTCCGGTTTGAGTCCGGTTTCAGCCGGTCAAAACCGGTTTGAGCCTGTTTGTTCCGGTTTGAGTCCTTTTTGAGCCAGTAGAAACAGGTTTGAGCTGGTCTGGTACGGTTTGAGTCCGGTTTGAGCCGGTCAAAACCGGTTTGAGCCGGTCTGGCCTGGTTTGAGTCCGGTTTGAGCAGGTCCAAACCGTTTTGAGCTGGTCTGGTCCGGATAAATATGGTCAAAACCGGTTTGAGTCTGTTTGAGCCGGTCAAAACCGGTTTGAGCCGGTCTGGTCGGGTTTGAGTCCAGTTGGAGGCGGTCAAAACCGGTTTGAGCAGGTCTGGCCTGGTTTGATCTGGTCAAAACCCGTATGAGTACGGTTTGAGCCGGTGAAAGCCGGTTTGAGATGTTCTGGTCAGGTTTGAGGCAGTTTGAGCCAGTCTGGTCTGGCTTGAGCCGGTTTGAGCCGGTCTGTTACTGTTTGAGCCGGTCTGTTCCTGTTTGAGTCCCGTTTGAGCCATTCAAAACCGGTTTGAGCCGGGCTGGTCGGGTTTGAGTCCAGTTTGAGCCGGTCAAAACCGGTTTGAGCCGGTCTGGCCTGGTTTGACTCCGGTTTGTGCAGGTCAAAACCCTTTTGAGCTGATCTGGTCCGGAAAAATACGGTCAAAACCAGTTTGAGTCTGTTTGAGCCAGTCAAAACCGGTTTGAGCCGGTCTGGTCGGGTTTGAGTCCAGTTTGAGCCGGTCAAAATTGGTTTGAGCTGGTCTGGCCTGGTTTGATTTGGTCAAAACACGTTTGAGTTCGGTATGAGCTGGTCAAAACCGGTTTGAGCCGGTCTGGTCTGGTTTGAGCCGGTCTGGTCTGGCTTGAGCTGGTTTGAGCCGGTCCAGTCATGTTTTAGTCCGGTTTGAGCCAGTCAAAACCGGTTTGAGCCGTTCTGGTCTGGTTTGAGCCGGTCTAGTCCGGTTTGAGTCCAGTTTGAGCCTGTCAAAACCGATTGAAACCGGTCTGGGCGGTTTGAGTCCGTTTCAGCCAGTCAAAACCGGTTTGAGCCGGTCTGGCCTGGTTTGATCTGGTCAAAACCCGTATGAGTCCGGTTTGAGCCGGTGAAAACCGGTTTGAGATGTTCTGGTCCGGTTTGAGCCGGTTTGAGCCGGTCTGGTCTGGTGTGAGCCGGTTTGAGCTGGTCTGTTCCTGTTTGAGCCTGTCTGTTCCTGTTTGAGTCTGTTTGAGCCGTCAAAACCGGTTTGAGCCGGTCTAGTCCGGTTTGAGTCCGGTTTGAGCCAGTCAAAATCGATTGGAGACGGTCTGGCCTGCTTTGATCTGGTCAAAACCCGTATGAGACCGGTTTGAGCCGGTGAAAACCGGTTTGAGATGTTCTGGTCTGGTTTGAGCCAGTTTGAGCCGGTCTGGTCTGGCTTGAGCCGGTTTGAGCCGGTCTGTTACTGTTTGAGCCGGTCTGTTCCTGTTTGAGTCCGGTTTGAGCCGTTCAAAACGGTTTGAGCCGGTCTAGTCCGGTTTGAGTCCGGTTTGAGCCAGTCAAAATCGATTGGAGAGTGTCTGGCCTGGTTTGATCTGGTCAAAACCCGTATGAGTACGGTTTGAGCCGGTGAAAACCGGTTTGAGATGTTCTGGTCCGGTTTGAGCCAGTTTGAGCTGGTCTGGTCTGGCTTGAGCTGGTTTGAGCCGGTCTGTTACTGTTTGATCTTGTCTGTTCTTGTTTGAGTCCAGTTTGAGCCATTCAAAACCGGTCTGAGCCGGTCTAGTCCGGTTTGAGTCCGGTTTCAGCCGGTCAAAACCGCTTTGAGCCTGTTTGTTCCGGTTTGAGTCTTTTTGAGCCAGTCAAAACAGGTTTGAGCCGGTCTGGTCCGGTTTGAGTCCGGTTTGAGCCGGTCAAACCCGGTTTGAGCCGGTCTGGCCTGGTTTGAGTCCGTTTGAGCTGGTCAAAACCG
Organism: Erythrocebus patas; assembly: GCA_023783455.1. Taxonomy (NCBI): domain Eukaryota; kingdom Metazoa; phylum Chordata; class Mammalia; order Primates; family Cercopithecidae; genus Erythrocebus; species Erythrocebus patas. The sequence goes on along the minus strand of JAKFHT010001466.1, from coordinate 1,053 downwards.
GTTTGAGCGGTCTGGTCCGGTTTGAGCGGTTTGAGCTGGTCAAAACCGGTTTGAGTCTGTTTGAGCCAGTCAAAACCGGTTTGAGCCGGTCTGGTCGGTTTGAGTCCGGTTTGAGTCCAGTTTGAGCCGGTCAAAACCGGTTTGAGCCGGTCTGGCCTGGTTTGAGTCCGGTTTGAGCAGGTCAAAACCGTTTTGAGCTGATCTGGTCCGGATAAATACGGTCAAAACCAGTTTGAGTCTGTTTGAGCCGGTCAAAACCAGTTTGAGGCGGGCTGGTAGGGTTTGAGTCCAGTTTGAGCCGGTCAAAATTGGTTTGAGCCGGTCTGGCCTGGTTTGATTTGGTCAAAACCCGTTTGAGTCCGGTTTGAGCTGGTCAAAACCGGTTTGAGCCGGTCTGGCCTGGATTGATCCGGTTTGAGCCGGTCCAGTCATATTTTAGTCCGGTTTGAGCAGTCAAAACCGGTTTCAGCCGGTCTGGTTCGGTTTGAGTCCGGTTTGAGTCCGTTTGAGCAGGTCAAAACCGTTTTGAGCTGGTCAAAACCGGTTTGAGCTGGTCTGGCCTGGTTTGAGTCCGGTTTCAGCCAGTCAAAACCGGTTTGAGCCTGTCTGGCCTGGTTTGATCTGGTCAAAACCCGTATGAGACCGGTTTGAGCCGGTGAAAACCGGTTTGAGATGTTCTGGTCCGTTTGAGCCGGTTTGAGCCGTCTGGTCTGGTGTGAGCCGGTTTGAGCTGGTCTGTTCCTGTTTGAGCTGTCTGTTCCTGTTTGAGTCCGGTTTGAGCCGTTCAAAACCTGTTTGAGCCGGTCTAGTCCGGTTTGAGTCCGGTTTGAGCCAGTCAAAATCGATTGGAGAGGGTCTGGCCTGCTTTGATCTGGTCAAAACCCGTATGAGTACGGTTTGAGGCGGTGAAAGCCGGTTTGAGATGTTCTGGTTAGGTTTGAGGCAGTTTGAGCCGGTCTGGTCTGGCTTGAGCCGGTTTGAGCCGGTCTGTTACTGTTTGAGCCGGTCTGTTCCTGTTTGAGTCCAGTTTGAGCCATTCAAAACCGGTGTGAG
>JAKFHT010001465.1:0-28864 GCA_023783455.1 Erythrocebus patas | reverse complement strand
CCTGTGCTGCTTATTATAGCAGAACTTTGGTTGTGCTTAAATGTACATTCAGCTAATGGTATTGAGTTCATATCTGAGATGATGCTGTATAATTCATGAAGCATAGGGGATCAGTAATGATTGAAGATAATTCTGGCTGATGTCATTTAGAGGATATTTTTCACTTCAAGTTAAAACTTCCTTCACGATAGTCATTTTGGGATTCATTTAACTATGTGCTTTATTTCATAGCTCAAATTTTCATTAGTCATTTCATAACACAGTATTTTGAAAGCAGATTTGGCAAAATCTTTCTAACAAAATGCTTGCTTATGACGTCCCAAGGAACAGCACTCAGAATTGCTGGTAACTGTGGTACGTTTTAAGGCTGGTGATAGAAGTCACTTGAACGGGAAGGGTTGCTTTGTGAGGCAGATGGGGTTTGAACCCCGACCCTCCTGATACACCAGCCCTGACCCTGGCCTTCTCTCCTCTCCACTGGGAGATGAGAAGGGTGCCAGCACCCACCTCACAGGCCGTCCTGAGAACCCGGGACTAAGGGCTTGTGTTCCTCTTGCAGGTGGCACAGATGTGGGGGCTTGACGATATACACACCGCAGGCTGCCAGTGTCGGGGTAATCCAGTTTTAGTCATAAAGGTGGGATTTGCTTTGCTCTCCTGCAGACCAGGTGCGGTGTTGCTGTTGTAGCAGGTGTGTGGATCCTCTTGGGTGGTCCTCAGGTGGACAAGGAGTCACCGATTCGGATTCCCAGTGTTAGATATGAGGGGACCATGGACCTCATGTGTTCAGAGGGGAGGAGTAAAAAGCTTCCCTTGTAATTCCAGGACTGTCTATCCCAGGAATGCCAAACCACTGGCTTTCACCTGATGCTGTCATAGGTGACACTGTATGGAAATGAGGACTCATGTTCCGCATACCTGAGCCAGTACCCGTCTCCCTCCAGGGCCGTGGCCGACCCCTCCTGGTTTCACTGGGTTGCCAGCCTGGGGATCTGTAAGCCCAGTGACGTCTCTGGTCTCGGCCCCCTCTCCCCGTGGGGACAGGAGGTGGCTTCAGGAGGCTGGTGATGAATGCCTGAATGAAGCCGACTTGTGACTGCAGTTCTGTCTAAGGGCCTCCCCGGGTGTTAGATGTCAGTAAATGACACCTGTGTGTGGATCTCATGTGATGAGAGAAACAGTGGGGGAAACCAAAGCTTGTGGAGTCTGCAGGTTCTGGACTTGGGGTTGTGTGCACCTGTGTACTTGGTGAGGGGTGTGATGTCTGGAATGAGTGTGCACGTGTGTCACGTTTGTGCGTGTGTGGTGAGTGTATTTGAGCAGGTGTGTGTGGAGTGTGTACAGGCATCATATTTGGTGAGTGTATTGAGCAGGTGTGGGTGGAGTGAACATGTTCGTGTGTGTCGTATGTATTTGAGGGTGTGTGCGGAGTGTGTACAGGCATCATATTTGGTGAGTGTATTTGAGGGTGTGTATGGAGTGCATACGTGCGTTTGCGTGTATAGAATTGGGTGAAGGGGTGGCATGTGTGGAGTCAGCATGCACACGTGTATGCTGTGAGTGGGGTTTCTATGTGGTCCTCCCCTGAGCCTGCTCCGGGGCCCTGCTGTCCTGGCAGCCTTAGAGTTTTGTGTGTCTTTGATTCTGGAAGATTCTGGAACCAAATTCTGAAGCTGTGATCACAAACTTGCAGCCCTGGAGGACGCTGGTCCATGGAGCCGGCACGAGGGTCTCTGTGCTGGCCTCTCCCTGGGCTCTGTCCACAGAAGAGCATGTCCGATGATTGAGCTGTGCTGGTCTGTGGTTCCCCAGCCTCGAGTCAGCCCTCGATTCTGTCCCGCCTCTGTTTTTCTTGCTGAGGGGCTCCGGGAAGTGGTGCCTGGGATGACGTTTTCACCCTGGGGTTGCTTCGCCAGCTGCCCAGGTGCTGGCTGCCTGAGGCCTGCTGCCGTCCTGGGTGGACGGGGCTGTCTTGGGGACATCCCTGAGCACCTGCGGGAAGGCAGGTTTAGGAAGTGCCAGAGGTGAGTGGCTTCATCCCACACCTGATTTTCTGGAAAGTTCTGGGTCTCATATTTTCCCCTAAAGGAAGTTAGAAACTGAGTTTCTCTTTAGGGGAACGTCTTCGCAGCGTCTGTTTGAGTGTTCTCCAGGTGTGGAATACTCGGGGCCGTGTGTGTTTGGGAACATCCGTGTCCTGAGCGAATTCAGTAGGGAATGGAGAGAGGCCTCCTGTCAGCTTGGCCTGTTTCCAGCTTGTTGAGGGTTGATGGCTGCTGGTATCCCAGGGAGAGTAAAACACTGGGTGTTGTGGGATGGGAACGTTCCCTCTGACAAGGTCAGTGGGAAAGCATCTAAACAAACATCGCTGTTCTCCGGGCTCCTCGGGGTCGAGTTTGTTTTGTGGTGTTGAGGGAAAGCTACCCTTGTTCCTGTTCCTCACCATTTGAAAGGTGTCCAGGGCTCGTTCCTCTGGAGAGGTGATGTACGTGAGTGGGGGTCAGGTCGCAGGCTCCGAGGTTATTTGGGATCTGTCAGCTGATTTCCTGAATGCACAGGTGCTTGGTAAAGATGTTCCTGATTAGCTAAAACATGTCAACAGGACGTGATAGCTGGTGGTTGTTTAAAGACTATCACAGTTTTCCTGTTACTTTTTAAATGCCTGTTGAATAAGGAAGGATTCACATATTTCTCTTTTCCTGTCTGCATATTTGATATTTTGTTTTTTGTTTATTTATGTGGGTGTGCAGTTAACAGGATTTAGAAGCAATCTCAGCCCTGGGGAGACTTCAGGGCCGCCTCAGTCAGTGCTGAAGGGAGGTAGGGATTTGGGGGCTACTTCCTCCATAGGACGGACACCAAGGGTCAGAGGTCAGCAATCTCAGGGAGGTCACAAAGACGGGCACACCCAGCACCCTGGCCCATGTGCCTCTCCTTCACGTTTGTCTCTGCTCAAAGCTGCTCTCCTAGGTCATCACGGGTGATCTCTAGGCGCATGCTCGGTTCTTGCAGAAGTGGTGTCTGGCTGTGGTCAGTGTGGGCCCTCAGGACTTCCATGTTTTTGGCTCACGTTAATATTGGGCAGTGGTGTATGTTTGTTTTGGAGTGGTAGATCGGGTGGATTTTGGCTTTGCCAACTCATTTAATACCTGTTCTCCTAGACGCTGGGACCCTCTCGTAAGCCGCATGTTTTCCTAGGTGCTGGGGCCCTATCATAAGCCACGTGTTTCTCCTAGGTGCTGGAACCCTCTCATAAGCCGCATGTTTTCCTAGGTGCGGGGGCCCTATCATAAGCCGCGTGTTCTCCTAGGCGCTGGGACCCTATCGTAAACTGCATGTGAGGGATCTCGGAGGTGCTCCTTATGAGGATCCGACGCCTAACCTGAGGTGGAACAGTTGCAATTCAAAACCAGCCCCCAGAAAAATTGTCTTCCATGAAACCCATCTCTGGTGCCAAAAAGGCTGGGAGACAGCTGGCCTAACAGGTGCTAAGATTAAGATGTCAGTACATTTTTGGACTCAGGCCTCAGTTGAAGAGGATTAGATTTTTAAAGGTGGGGATTGAAGGCTTCTAAAGAGCAGGTTTTCATCTCCAGTGGGGCCTGGGCAGAACTGGGTAGAACTGACCCAGAACCTGACAACTAGTCAGGCTGGCTCACTACCTGTGTCCTGGGTGTGCAGCCTTGCTGTTTATTCAATTGTCTGGTGATGGTGTGGATTCCATCCACAGCCTCAGAGTAGCGGAACTCATTAATTCAAGGCTGACCTTATTTAACTTTATCAAAAAGACATGAAAATCATTTAGTATAAATCTTCCAGATACCTGTATCCTTTCTTTTCCCAGAGGCTTTTAAGTATTGCAACTTAAAAATCTTCTAAAATAACTTTAAAGGAAAACCTCTAAGTACATTTTTGATGAGCACCCTTGACAGCTTTAATATGTGAAGTAAATTCCCTTGACTTTTGTATTCCTAGAAACTCGTTCATGTTTGCAGAAGACTTTGTATTTTGTCAACAGTGGCCACTGTTCGGTGACCATCATACCTGCCATGTCTCATTTAGAAAGTTGGATGTGGATGTATTAACTGTTCAGACACACAAATACATGGGCTGTTTGTTTTTGGTTTTTTTTTTTCCCCTCAGCTGAATTCAAGAAAGGGAAACAAGCAGAGTAAGTACCCGAAAACGTCTAAGTGGCTGGGTGGGGGATCCTACTATGGTGTTGGATTGTGTTCTGCCAGACATCGCTCCTGGAAAAGCTGACCCTGAAAGGGCTGGCATTGCCCTCACCCTGGGACATTCGTCTGTCTCACCAGACAATGAAGAATCTGCCAGAGTACTGTGAGTCAAATTCAGTCAGAACTCGATTAACTAAGAGGCTTTGTCTCAAAGGCCAAAACATGAGGACACATTTTTAATTTTTAAGGAGCGCTTCCTCGTGAGTCAGTTCTGATGTGTATTGCATTAGGAAACCTCTGAACTTCCACGGTCCGGCCCAGAACTCTGAGGGAAAGTGGTTGTGCCCTTCCCACTGTTTTTGTCACTAGCTTTATTCGTTTCCTTAAAACGCTTTTTGTATGAGTTCTATTATAGTTTGAAAAAAAATTCACTTAGGTAGAACTGGAAGCGTTTCCACAGTGTTAATCCTCATGACACGTTCTGGGTCTCGGTATATGTGTACTGTATAAATGTACATGCTTGTATGTGGTGTGCCCATACTACGTGTATTTCCACTGTGCATGTATGTACAATGTATAGGTATGTACACTACATATGTGTCTTACACATGTGCATGCTGTAGGCATGCATGTACACGTGTATATGTGTGTATGGGCATACGGGCACTATGGTTATATGCACACTACTTGGACACCTATCTGTTCTGCATGTGTACATACATGTACGTATTTAATGCCATATACATACCTGTGTACATACGAATGTGCATGTGTATGCCATATGCATGTACATATAGGTTATAGTATACCTGTGTACATACGAATGTGCATGTGTATGCCATATGCATGTACATATAGGTTATAGTATACCTGTGTACACTGTGTGCATATAGATGGGTGTACATGCTATGTATGTGCATACATGTTAGCATACCTATGTACATTTGGTATATGGATTTATGTATGCTCTATGTTTGTATACACATAGTAAACTTGTTTGTATACTATATATTTGGATGTGTGCACACTCTATGTATGTACACTATTGTATATGCTTTATACGTTAGTATACTGATGTACATTGTATACATGTGCATATGTGTACACTGCGCATGTGTATGCATGCTGTTGTGCACTTATGTGCATTGGATAAGAATGCTATATGCATGTGTATACATATAGCAAATAGCATACCTGTGTACATACGAATGTGCATGTGTATGCCATATGCATGTACATATAGGTTATAGTATACCTGTGTACACTGTGTGCATATAGATGGGTGTACATGCTATGTATGTGCATACATGTTAGCATACCTATGTACATTTGGTATATGGATTTATGTATGCTCTATGTTTGTATACACATAGTAAACTTGTTTGTATACTATATATTTGGATGTGTGCACACTCTATGTATGTACACTACATGGATCTGGATGTGTGTGCACTCTACGCATGTAGTGCACTTATGTACTTATGTATACGTATTCAGATGTGTGTACGCTCTATGCAGGTACACATGTTACAGTGTACCATATATGTACACTATGTGGATGTAAACGTGTGTGTGCTCTGTGGCACCAGGAATAGGACTCCCGCAGGGATCCAAGAACGCACCATCTCGCTGGCACCGGAGAGTGTAGGATGAAAACAGTTGTTTGTTGCAACCTAGTTGAAATTTGGCAGGTTACTGTACCCACTGCAACGATTTAGGAACAGTCACTTCATTGATGTGTGTGTTCCTGAAATCATAAACAGCTTTGTGAGGTGTGTCTCATCCCCAGACGAGAGAGGAACCGAAACAACAATGACTCGGTCACTTAAGTGAAGTAGAACTAACATAGTAGCTGTCTAGCTTTCCATATGGTAACTTTGTCAGCAGCTCAATGAGAAATCGTCACTCATCAGGAAATGTGCCCACTTTCTACAGTTCCTTATTCGTGGCGTATTTACTGCCTCGTGTTATTCCTCACGATGTAGCAAAATCCCTCCTAGTCTTGTGAAGATAAACAGTTCATGACAAATGTAGTATCTTCTTTGTTAACATTGAAAACGATTTGTAAGTTCATCTTCAGATACTGTTTGGAAGGATGAGAAAGAAGATATTTAGGACAAAAGAATAGAGAGTTTTCAAGTAAACAGGGAAAATAAGGACTTTGTGCAAAATATTTCCAAATTTGGAATTTGAGAATACTAAATCTCACATCTAAGATCATAGGTAGTTTTTTGGGGGGGAGTTTAAAATTAGTACTTGGTTTTCCATGCCTTTGGGAATTCCACTTCTGATAGAGGATTGCAAGAATAATCTGATTTTTCAGAACAGAAGGACAGTCTGTCTCAAAGGTAAATTCCAGGTTCTACCATAGAGAAATAGAAATTGCTGTCAACTTTCTGTAAGGTTCTTCAGTTCTTTCCTCTTCTATGGTTAAAAAACCATCTCTGGGTTTAGTCTCCGCCAAGTTCCTCTTACTAGGTTGCCTTACATTTCGCACAGCTGTTGAGAGTCTTCATCATTCATAGTTAACTTGTTAAAAGCAAAACCTTGTACTAGTTAGATCTGAGCACCTTGAAGGCAGGGCCTTGTTTTATATTTTTAATAAGCAGCAGGGTGACGGCAGGGCTGGGGCCCTTCATCCCATCATACGTTCCTCTGAGCTCTCAGAGTTCTCACTGCGTGCTGAGTGTGGTGTTGGCTGTTTAGGGTTTAAATAGGAATACGAGGCTCTGCGACTTGGGACGCTCTTACCACCTTCATAGAGAGCTTGGTGACAGCTTAGCATGACAGCTTGCATACCTGTTGTGTATACTTTATTACGGCCCCACAGAAAGGGTATTGATTTAAACATGACTAATTTCTCGGGTTTATTTTTGCCTTTATTCCTAGTTACAGTCCCGATACTTTTTCTTCCTTTAAAATCTTGCTAATCACTGGTGAATTCGTGATAAACTATATTTATGTGTTCTCTAAATCTAGCGATTTAATTGGAGGTCATTCTTCTTGTACCATGTGTCAGTGCTATGTCAGGATGGCTCAGTTTTACGTTGTCAAAGGATTAACTAGAGCAGGATGCAGCCTTACTGGCACTTTCTCATTTATGAAATATAGGCACTTTATTTTTTGTTATACTCGAGGTGTGCTCAAATGTAAACATTTTGAGCCATGTTAGAAGGATATATAAGATTGTAATGAAGAAAACAACAACTTGATCAAGTACCAGCTAATGAACTTTATGTTTGAAGTATATGGAACATGGACCTTGGCAATCAGTTTTCATTTTGACCTTTTATTTTTTTCACTAGAATCTTGGTCTGTCACCCAGGCTGGAAGGGTGGAGCACAGTAGTACGATGTCCGTTAAAAGCAAAACCTTGTACTAGTTAGATCTGAGCACCTTGAAGGCAGGGCCTTGTTTTATATTTTTAATAAGCAGCAGGGTGACGGCAGGGCTGGGGCCCTTCATCCCATCATACGTTCCTCTGAGCTCTCAGAGTTCTCACTGCGTGCTGAGTGTGGTGTTGGCTGTTTAGGGCTTAAATAGGAATACGAGGCTCTGCGACTTGGGACGCTCTTACCACCTTCATAGAGAGCTTGGTGACAGCTTAGCATGACAGCTTGCATACCTGTTGTGTATACTTTATTACGGCCCCACAGAAAGGGTATTGATTTAAACATGACTAATTTCTCGGGTTTATTTTTGCCTTTATTCCTAGTTACAGTCCCGATACTTTTTCTTCCTTTAAAATCTTGCTAATCACTGGTGAATTCGTGATAAACTATATTTATGTGTTCTCTAAATCTAGCGATTTAATTGGAGGTCATTCTTCTTGTACCATGTGTCAGTGCTATGTCAGGATGGCTCAGTTTTACGTTGTCAAAGGATTAACTAGAGCAGGATGCAGCCTTACTGGCACTTTCTCATTTATGAAATATAGGCACTTTATTTTTTGTTATACTCGAGGTGTGCTCAAATGTAAACATTTTGAGCCATGTTAGAAGGATATATAAGATTGTAATGAAGAAAACAACAACTTGATCAAGTACCAGCTAATGAACTTTATGTTTGAAGTATATGGAACATGGACCTTGGCAATCAGTTTTCATTTTGACCTTTTATTTTTTTCACTAGAATCTTGGTCTGTCACCCAGGCTGGAAGGGTGGAGCACAGTAGTACGATGTCCGTTCACTGCAACCTCTACTTCCCAGGTTCAAGCGATTCTTATGCCTCAGCCTCCCTAGTAGTGGGGTTACAGGGTGTGTGCCACCATGTCCAGATAATTTATTTTTAGTAGAGATGGGGTTTTGCCATGTTGGCCAAGCCGGTCTCCAACTCCTGACCTCAAGTGATCCACTCACCTCAGCTTCCCAAAGTGCTGGGATTACAGGTCTGAACCACCATCCCTGGCCTGATCTTCTGTTCTAATACTGGTTATTCAGTCTCAATGATAGCGCCTGGTTGTATTAACTTGGGGCATAATGCACAATTGAAATGAATTTGGTTGTGTATGTACTTGCTGACTTAGCGTTCATGGCAGCACTGTGAGGCGGGCATTGTTCCTGAAGGAAGGCCGGATGGGCAAGTCGGGGCTTAGATACGAGACTTGTGGACAGTCACTGCTGTCCCATGGCTGAGATCAGGCCTGTCTGACGCCTGTACCCCGAACTCTTCTTAACACACGAATGAGCAGCTGTCAACAGTCGGTGCTCGAGTGTGATGTGGCCTGTGGTGTTTGCCTCTCAGCCTTGCTTTGGCTGGGGGTAACAGGGCAACAGCTCCCTCCCTCGTACAGCTGCCTGGGAGTCCCAGGAGAACCCACTGATACCGTTTATAAATGCCGGAGCATCGAACGTTCTCCTTGGTACCAGCACATCTGGAATCGGACAGTGCAGTTAGATTCTCGTCCAGCAAACCTGTACAGGAGTGTGTGAACTCTGCATTTGCTTCTCCCGGACAAAAGTGAATTCCTGGTCACTACTGGATGGCAACAGGTGTGGCCTCAGGAGCAGCGCGGAGACAGGCACCTGGGTGCAGGAAGAGCATCTGCAAGAGGGGTTGGGGAACATGATAGACGCACGTGGGAGTTCACCTATTACCGTGGGGGGTGGTGGGGGTTGGGTAAGACCAGATTTTCTCATTGTTGCCCCTTTCTCAAAAGGACCCTGAATTGACTTCTCTGTGGCTCCTCGCGCCTCCTTGTCAGGTTGGAGGAGACTGCGCCCTGGCTCAGGCCCTGCTTGCGGCGAGAGGGAAGCTGCTGTTGCTTGCTCTGCCCTCCCTGTGACGTCCTCTGTGCTGTTCTCCTCCGGGAACAGTTCTGCCGAGCAAGCTTGGACTCTGCTCCCTTCTGCCCTTGGATTTCATGTGTGGAAGGCTTGTGTTCTTTCCTGGTTTTTGATGATGCTGAACAATGTTTTCGCAAGGATCACATACAGGGAGAAGCCCCTTTGCAACTTTAACATCTTGACGTTCTCAAGCAGAGTTTGCTATCGAAGTTGACAGACTCCTGTGTTTTTGTTTTGGCAGAAACTGAATTTCAGTCCTAGGACAGCTTCAGCACACTTCATCCTAGCTCTTTCTCACTGCTCCCCTCATGTGTGGCAGAAATCATATGCCCTGAAGTTTACCAGTCCCTTCATTTGAAAATCAGTTAATGTGTGTGATCCTCATGAAAATTTTACTTTTTATAAAAGCAATCGCAAAGACTGGCTTTTGTGAAACCAGTGTTTTGTGTGTATAATAATTGCACTCACAATAAGCTTTGTCTTCTAAATATTTCATGTTTCAGATTAGCACTGGAATCATGCCCTGGAGTAGTTTTGCTTTTCCGCTTTTATTTTTGGCTGAGGTAAAGTTGAGAACATTGTGTGATATTAGGTGTAGTGAGCCCTTTTAGTTTCTTCTATGTCTGTTTTCCTTTAAGCCAAAAGCAGCAGACTGATACCAGTTTGTGAGCACCTGGCATCTCCCAGGCCTTTCCTGGGTCTTCCCTCCGCTGTCTCATCTCGTGGACAGAACAGTCACTCGTAGAAGATGAACCTGAGAATCTGTGCGTGGAATTAAGTAAATGTCATAGCTCTCTTCTGTGACGAACTGAATCACATTAAGCCCAGTAAATTGTAACAGCAGGTTTTGCACATAGAAAGCATTGAACACCAGAAGAGGTGCCCCTCTGAGCTCCTGCCTGTGGAATCTGGTGACTTTGAAGTTAATCAAGCAGCTACATGTTTTGGAAAGCAGATTGCCTCTGAAAGTGTTGGTGATTATGATTCTAGCACTAGAATTTCAGTGTGTATTTTCCACCCTTCTTACTTTGTCTCCCCATACAATGAGATGCTGCTGCAGTTGCCCTTAGGCTTCATTGAGGGGGGAGGGTCAGTTCTGACCCTTTGTTACATATTGACTTTGAATGGACACAATCGAGATTCAGAAAAACCCTGGAGCTGTGAGAGTGGCTGATATCTATGTAAGTGGGGTTCATGTGTCAAACTCAGGTTTAAGAAAAACCAATTCTAGGCTGGGCATAGTGGCTCACACCTGCAATCCCAGCACCTTGGGTGACTTCACTTTTGAGCCCAGGAATTTGAGACCAGCCTGGGCAACATAGCAAGACCCTGACTCTACAAAAAATTAAATAGGAGTGATGATGTATACCTGTGGTCCCAGCTACTCGAGTAGCTGAGGCTGGAGGATCACCCAAGCCTGGCAGGTTGAGGCTGCAGTGAACCATGATAGCACCACTGTGTTTATGGTGCACTGTTCCTGAGTGACAGAAGAACAACCCCCCACACACACACACAAAGTATCAATTCATGCAGTGGCCAGTTCTGCTGGGACCACCTGTTAAGGCTACTCTGGGCCTCACGGTGTGAGAAGGGTCTGTCTAGCGGTGAGAAGCAGTGGCTTGAAGGCCTAAAAGCCAGTTGTTGTGGTTCAGCATGACTGCAAGTGTGGAGCTGGGGGCAGGGCTCTCCATGGCATGAGTGGGTAAATGGATGGGCTTCCAGAACGAGCCCCTGTGACTTTGCCTGGTTTACATCCGTCCAATACAAATTCACAGGCTCTTACTCTAGAAGCTTCTGCCGGGGCTGATGGACTGGCCTGGGGACAGAGGGTGCCCTCAGAGCCTCAGGGTGCCGTCTGGTTTAGGAAGAGCACTTAGTCACCTAGATCTAGGATTTATGACACTACAAGGGGACTCGTCACACTCGGAGCAGCAGCCATCCGCATTCTAGACTTGGTTCTAGGCGAAGTATTTTGGAGCCTGTTGGTACCCTGTGTTCTGTTTATGTGTAAAACAAGTTAGAGTTATAACTAGTTAAAGCCTATTTTTAAAATTTTGCCACAGAATATGGCAATTGTGGTGGAGCCTGGCCAGAGACGCCCACACTTGGACGCTGCCGCGTGCTGGGGCTGCAGGCGTTGCCTGCATCGGCTGCCCCTCCCGGCGTGTCTGTGTTCTTGACACGGGCGCCCATCGAGGCTTGGCCTGTGGGACTCGTGCAGCCATTTGTCTCCGTGTTCCTCTGAGGTTCCGCAGACTTCACGGTCCCGTGGCAGAGCGTACGGTATCTGCTGGCATCCCGATTTCCCCAAACCCCAGGACAGGCCAAGAGTTCCTTACACACAACTGCAGAGGGCCCCGTGGTGTGGATTTGCGGTGACACAGCCTTTCCCCAGCTCGGTCTTCGTCTCCAGAGTTGACTTTAGGGCGATAGAAGCTTCCTTCAGACTGAGGGGCCCTGAAGCTTTGGTACTAGGAATTCAGTGACCAGCACGGATGGCATCCCGTTTCTCTGCATTTGTAGCAATAGTTGTTAACATGACCACGAGATGTACAGAGGAAGGAAAAAGGAGGTTTTCTTTTCAGAGTAACACTCTGTGCTTTGGGAAATGTGGTCTCGGGGGAGCTGTAAGCACACGCCTCCGGAGGAGAGGAGGCCGTGGCGTTACACGTTCCGGGGTTTGTTGGCTGTGTGTGTTCATCGGGCTCAAGGAATGTCTGAACGTTTACAGGGAAAGTGGGGTTTGTTCATCCGGTTCGTGTAATGTCTGAACACTTACAGGGCAAGTCTAGCACACATGCAGTGAGTTAACCTGTAACATCCATGTTCGCCTTGGGGCGAGCCTAACATTTGAAATGTGGACTGGGCGTGTCATGTACAAAGGTGAGCTGTTGGGCACAGACGTTTATGCGCAGCCTCAGTCACAGCCAGGACTGGCTCAGGGTCTGCAGCTTGTGGCGGGAAAGGACACTCACCAGGCCATTCTGTCCAGTCGGGGCTGCCGGCAGGGTCCCAGGGTGGGGCTGTCTGGTCGGCCGGCGTCTGGAGTCCACCCAGGTCCCGTGGGCAGCGTTTCTCTAAGCCAGGCTTCTGATTGTGGAGGAGCCTTCATGCTGGTTAACACACTGTACAGGAGTAGTGCTGTGGGGCTTTGGGGTCCACCTTCCCTATGATGCTGGTTACATTTCTCTCCAGACCTCATCGTAGCCACAGAGATTGTACCTTGTCTGACAGCAGGGGGCGCCATGTTGATATAGTAATTTATTGTATTAACCTTTTTGTTACTATTTTAATCTTTTTTTTTCTTTTTAAAGAGATAGGGTATTGCTGTGTTACTCAAGCCAGTCTTGAACTCCTAGTCTCAAGCAATCCTCTCACCTCGGCTTCCCAAAGTGCTGGGCTTATAGACGTGAGCCAGTGCGCCCAGCCTACAGCCATGTTTTTAAAACTCAGCAGTTTAAAAATCCTACTCCTTTCACCCCCTCAAGCAGGCTGATTGGCCTTGTGCAAACTGGGGTGTCACGATCTTGGCACCCCTTTTATTTTTTCCTTTGGCCTCAAGTTCTGATGAGAACAGCAGTTACAAAATGGGCCTTATGTGATTCTTCCATTACTAAAGCCAGAATTCTTAACAGTTAGAGATGTTTGTCCCTAGAATCCCAGAAAGCTCTTTTGAATCAAGCTCGTAGCAAATAAGTAAGGAACTAAACACTTGGTCCTCTGCTTAGTGCCTGGGGAATGGGTTAGTTGCTGATACCCTTTGATCTGTGCTCACATGCTACATCTCGCCACGGGAAGCAGAGTCGCCCTGTGGAATAAAGCCCAGCTCACGGTGGCACATCGAGACACTCTGGGCTGTCGGTCCCTCATACAACGGCAGACTTGGAGACTCAACATTGCGTGCAGAGCCCGGGCAACCAGAGTGCATCCACCTTAGAGACCACAAGGCCGGTCGGCAAGGTGGACGTCCAAGCATATGGCGCTGACAGGCCCGCTGCGAGGCGAATTAGGAATTCGTTAGCAAAGAAATCAAACTCGTCTGTGGGTCCCAGCTGCTTGGAAGGCTGAGGTGGGAGGATTGCTTGAGCCAGAAGGTCAAGGCCGCAATGAGCCGTGATTGTAATACTGCACTCTGGCCTGGGTGACACAGGAGACTCCGACTAAAAAAAAAAAAAAAAAAAAAGAAAGAAAGAAACCCAAACCTTACTCTTCATAGCAGGAAGGAGAATTTATCAAAGTAACTGCAACAAAATCTTAGATGATATAATTTCAGTGGCTAAGTGAGCTGTCCAGCCCACGTGGCTGGCTCACAACGCAACAGAGCCAGGTGCTGCTGCAGCTGCCCTCCCACCCGATGGCTTGTGGACATTTTCTGTTTTCCCATATCTCCCTTTTGGATACGTAGCTCGCTACTTTATAGCTAAGCATCAGTACAACAGGTTGTGTATTTTGTAAAGTAACTATTATGTCTTTTAAGGACAGAAAATGAAGCAGGTGACAATAGCATGGCGACCTGGTGAATAGATTTAGAGGAATATTTAATACTTGGCACCGCTCTGATCCCTTCTTCTCTCATGCTTAGTTACAGCTACCGCCACCTAGGACAGAACACTTTCAGCTCTGTGAGTAGGAATTCAACATGTTCTAAATCAGAAGTTTTAGTTAAGCAGTATTTTCTGTGAATGCCCAGATCCTAAGTGTTCACTGTACTGGTGTGCAGTGTTGAAGAAGAAACGAGGGCTTGGGGCCGCGTCTATGGTGCAGTGTCTGCGTTCCCATATGTGAGATGAGGGCCATGACACACGGCCTAGAAGGTTCAGACTGTGAGATTGAATGGATCTGCCCACTCCTGGGAAGCCTCGAATCTAACTCGACTTGGGCTGGTTTTAGGGAGATGCTGGCAGCGCTGTCCTCACAGGGCACTGGGAGGAGCTCTGGCACCGTCCCTATCAGGTGTCTCATGATCAGCCCAGCTTGCTCATCTCAGAAGCTGCTGGTCGTGTTCTCGTTCTTGTTGTTTGTTGCATGTTATTTCGGTTCTGCCCATGTGGGGACCTAGGAAGTTCCACAGTGAGAGGAGAGCCACTGAGCCGCCTTCCTGCCTGGACGCCAGCCCCACGGAGGACCGTAACTGCTTGAGGTTGGCTTCTGCCCCCGGCCTCACCTGTGGAGGCATTGATGCAGTGGTACTTTCTAAGCTCCTGGGGCACACAGTACTGTTGTGTGGATCCACAGGCCACTGTGGCATCCAAGCACGTGCTCCCGGAGGAGAAGACTCTGCGGGCACTGATAGTGGGAGCTGGCTGAGAGTCCAGCGAGTGAGACTCCCTGTGACGTGCACAGCTGCCATCTGCGCAGCCCCTCCTGACGCCAAGATGGTCATGCGATAAATGCACAAAGCGCATCTCCAGCAAAAAGCCGCCGAGCGTCCACATCCAGGATATCCACCACGGTGGCTTTTTGGTGTTAATACGATGAATGTGAGCAGCAGGTGGTCTACGTTCTGGGTGAGTGTGACTGTGCCACTGCACTTTTGTTCTCATGTCTTGATGAGCATGAACGGTTCCTGACGAGGGTAGGTAAGGATGCTGTGACCTGACACTCTGCAGTATTGTAGCTTGAGGAAACAAGGAGTTTTTTTCTCTTGCAAACTCATGAGGGAGGATGTTCCAGGCTGGTGACTGCTCCATAAAGTATTCAGGGATCCAGGTTCCTTCCCGACCTCTGCTCTGCGTTTCTAGGGACACGGCTGTCCTTGCTGTGGTTGGGACTGGGTGATTGCCATGCTGGCGGGGGAGGCTTAAGGTGAGAGTGGCCATGATTTACCTAATCTACATAATGGCAGGGAGCCTGGGAGTAAAGTGTAGCCATGGCCTGGAGGATGGATGATGGATGTTGGTGAACGACTGGCTGCACTCACTGCAGCTGGCCCAGGGATGGGGAAGGATGGCTGAGTATGCCGTTCAACGGTACCTGGTTCTTTCAGATTTGACTTCCTTACGGATTTTCTGCTGTAAAGAGGAGAGAGCCTGTGGTTCTAGGCCAAGCATCTCACTCATCTCATAACATCTTGTATCCCTTAGCCAACATTTATGTCAAGTTTTAGAAGTCCTATCAAACTGGCAAGCATTTCTCAATTTGGTTTAACCATTGGATTCTATATCTGTGTCTGCATCTCTATTTTACATCTATGTGGTTATTTGACACTCTGTAGTACCTTTGTAATAGGTTCTATTTGGTGGAAGTTGCTTTCAACAAACCCTTGCTGCTACTTGAATTTTCAAGGTTGCAAGTAGAAAGGAGAGAATAAAAACCACATCTTCGCTATTTTAAAATTTGTTGTTTCTCAAATCACACCAGAAGTACAGATATTCCAAATTACAAAAGCAGCCAGAATCAAGGTTAAGGGATTTCTGGGTGATTCTGGCGAATCAGCAGTGTTTGCTGAGGTGTGTGCAGCAGGGCAACATGCCAAGAAGCCCGGGAGCGGGGAGACTTGGGAGACCAGGCTGTGACTTCGGAGGTGCTGTTGTCTCAGGGAGAGAAGCTAGATGCAGGGAGGATAAATGGCCACAGGTGTGACCACCGCCGTCCTTGCCGCCGTACAGAGGCCTTTGTATAGGGACCTTTGTGAGCTGAGTTAAAAATAGAAATTGAGAGAGTGCAGTGCGTTCTTAGTTTTTAAAATAAAAAGCTAATAGAGAACGTTTTGTTTGTAAGAGTGTAAAATGTTACATCTCTGTTTAGAATTTAAGAATATTAATTTGCTTCTGAGATCTTTGTGACTGAAATTTGAAATCTTAAGTATGGTTTTTTCATCCATGTTTTATACATATGCACGTATACACATATATGTAAGGTATATAAAAGGAAAATAAGCGTGTCTGTATTCACATTTATATACACTTCCATAATGTGTATATACTTCCAGTCACACATAGGTCTAAGCGACTATGACTTTACTTGATAACCATGAGAGGGTAATTAAATAATGTACCTGCTCTTAGCTTTGCTTTTGTATGTGAGCAGGGACCCTGTGAAATGCGCCTCCCACGTTCCAGGCCTCACACAGCCCGTGCCAGGTTTGGAAGAAGGAGTTTGTCTGCAGCCACTTCGGGAAGCACGTGGGTGCCAGGATTGCCTAGAGCTGCAGGCTGTCTCCAGTCCCAACCTCACCGGGGTAGAAGCTGCCCTACCAGGGGCCTGGACATGGACGTTAGGGCCTGGAGCCAGGGACCGCTCCTGAAGCGGGGGGCTCCCCTCACGGCTGGGCCTGAGAACCCAGGATAGGAGGCGGAACCAGCCTCGGGCCAGTGCACGGCCTTCCAGAAGTGCTTGCAGAAAGCCCCAGCCGCACTTTGCTGACCCCATAGGCAGCACCACACTCTGTGAGATCCCCCTGGCCCACCCCTCAGGTTCCTAAAATGGTTAGGGTTTCCTGAGCTGCGAATTTTTAGGTCTAGGCTAAAAAGTCCTGGGACAGACTCACAGGGTTCTTTATGTAGAAATGATGAGTGTGCTGGTGACTCAGAGCAGGCACTGCACCTTCACTCCAGGGTCCTTTGCGCCAGGTGGAAATGAGCGTGTGGGTCACCCAGAGTCCCTGCATCCTCACTCCAGTCGCTGCTCTTTGGTTTCTTAATTAAAAGCCTAAAAGCCTTGATAATGAAAATGCATTCTCCCCAGAGAGTAGAGTTTCCAGTTACGGTGACTCACCTGTAAATGCCGTGCCAGGTCAAATATGCTGAGGTCTGGGCCAGGTCCTGCTTTCTGCCCATGGCCAAAGCAGGTACTTCATTTGGGAGGTGACCCAGGGGGCTATTTGAGAGGCCTGCCAGTCCCCGAGGGATGAATCCACTGGCCTTCACACACTCCTCCGGCCTCCCTCAGCTCCTTCCTACCTGCAAACTGCCTGCTTTGACGTTGCCATCATTGGAGATATCTTGGGGACTTAGTACGGGTTGATGCCCATAGGACCAGCAGATCGTGGAAAGGTGGGAACCAGGGCTGGGAGGGTGGTGACCATGGCCAAAATGAGAACCGTGGTGGGCTGGGAGGTCCATCTTCTGTCTAAAGTGTTTTTCAAAATAAAAAACATAGTGTCTCAGGAGCATGAGAGGGCAGGCCACAGATGGGGAGAACGCATCTGTAAAAGACTCATCTGATAAAGGCTGTTATCCAAACCGTGCAAGGAACTCTCAAAACTCAACAAGAAAATGAACAACCTGGTTAAAAATGGACCAAAGACCTGGACAGATACCCCAACAAAGAAGATACACAGATGGTAAATCTACACGTGGAAAGATAGCCCGTGTCTTATGTTGTAGGGCGAGGTGTCACTGTGCACCCATCGGCCTGGCCAAAACCCGAACTCCGACACCGCCGCATGCTGGTGGGTGTGTGGGCATCAACACCCTCACTCATCGCTGGGGGAAGGGGGCCAGCTGCTGTGGGAGGCAGCGTGGCGGTTTTCCGTGGAACTAAGCTCTCCGACCACAGGAGCAATCACTGTCCTGGACGTTTACTCGCAGGAGCTAAAAGTTTACTTCCATGGGGAAATGTGCACATAGAT
The DNA here is from genome assembly GCA_023783455.1 of Erythrocebus patas. Classification (NCBI taxonomy): domain Eukaryota; kingdom Metazoa; phylum Chordata; class Mammalia; order Primates; family Cercopithecidae; genus Erythrocebus; species Erythrocebus patas. The sequence goes on along the minus strand of JAKFHT010001465.1, from coordinate 10,828 downwards.
GTTGACAGCAGCTTTGTAATTGCCAAAACTAGAAATCAACCAAGATGCCTTTCAGTAGGTGAATGGATAAACTGTGGTATGTCAGATACTGGGATACTATTCAGCACTAAAAAGAACTGGACCCCTAAGCCATGAAAAGACACGGAAGGATCTTAAACGCATGTTGCTAAGAGAGACTCCAATCGGGAAAGGCTGCCTGCTGTCTGAGTCCGACCACAGCACAGTCTGGAACAGGCAAAGCTGTGGAGACAGCCAAACAGTCAGCGGCTGCCAGGGGTTGGGGAAGGGAGAGATGAATGGGAGGAGCATAGGGGATGTGTAAGGTGGGAAACAACTCCAGGTGGGGCTTTCATGGGGGATCCATGCCGTTCCACGTGTGTGAAACCCACAGAGTGAGCAGCAGCAGGCCGAGTCCTCGTGTGAGCTGTGGACTGTGGGTGGTGGTGCCGTGTTGATGCGGGTCTGTCGGTCGTACAGACATGCTGGTCTGGTGAGGGCAGGAGAATGATGGAGGCTGTGCCTGTGCTGGGAAAGGAGATATGTGAGGACTCTCTGTACTTTCCTCTTGATTTTGCTATGAACCAAAAACTGCTTTTAAAAATGTCTATTGAAAAGACAGACAAAAGAGTACTGGCCAGACAGCATCTGTGTGAGGGTGTGGCCTGCGTTCTACCTTCAGAATTTCCGTTAGAATACACACATCTAAATTTTTCAAAGTTAAACCTTTGCATTAAGTAACTCACTACAAAGTGACAGTATCAGCTTGAGCCCTGCCAGGATGGCCAGGATCCTGTATCCTGACCATCTTCTCCCCTTTCAGGTGCAGTTGACACCCATGGCCACATCCCAGTAAGCAGCAGGGCTGGAATCAGGAGTCAGGCTTTGTGGGACAGAGAGGAAGTGAGATCTGTAAGCTCGTGGCTGAGGGCCAGCAGTGGGGAGCCCATGGCAGGGGGCCGGCAGGGATGACTTTTTGATCAGTTTTCCTTATCGCTGAGGCCTTCTTAGACTTGGGGAGTTGGAGTCCCCACTCTCGGGTGCCTCAGAAACCAAAGGCTGCTCATAATCCTCAAGTTCCAGATGCCTCAGGGGAGGTACCTGGGTTGTTGGGTGCAGTTCCGTTATTTGCTGCTCGGTGGGATTTGCCCGCAGCATTTCTGGTTGTTTTTAAGAGCTGATGTTTGAGCTGCTTAAAATCACATATGGATGTCGATTTATCAATAAAAGTTAAGAATAGAATTTTAGATCAAAGAGTTGTGAAAATGCTCAAGGTCGTGTACTAATGTATACATTACATTTGTGGAAATATCTAAAAGTCCAGGATTTATATTAAGCACTTCTCTTGATTTTTGTAATATCTACTTGTCATTTTTGCATTTGATTAATAGATGTCAGAGGGCTTAAATTTTGAGTGCCTGAATTCACTGAAATTAAAACTTCTTACATCAAATGTAATTGAACTGAATGTAGCCAACAGTGCATGCTTTTATAAGTACTGATTAAAATATATGTAAAAACACATATCCATCAACATGCAGATGGGGGCAACATATTAAACCATGGAAGTAGAATTAGTATTCTTTGTTTTCTGAGAAGATAAATTTTTAAAAAGCCAAGGGGTCTGATAACTTTCTAGTTTCCAACTTACTTGCCCTAAAGTGGAAGATTGATAGCAGCAGAAGAGGAGATCCTGGGCCAGTGCAGGCTCTGGGAGCAGCGGGGTGAGTGCTGGAAGGAGCTGGCTGGAGGCAGAGCAGGAGGTGATCAGGAGGCCAGGACGGCCTCAGGGCACACGGCTCAGTGAGTGAGAAAAGGTTCACATTTCTTGAGAGCCCTTGTCTCTGCCCACGGAAAACCCAACCTCCTTCCAACTGGGATGTGCATCTCATGTAAAAGTTGTTACTCCCAGAAATACAACCAGTGGATGTAGAAATTTTACGTATGCAGAAATTATTTCAAATTTGTTTCTCACCTTATCCTTTTCTTCCCCCATCTTAATGTGTGGTGACTTTCTGCAGGTGACGCACACATCTTAGGAGAGCGCTGTATTTCAGTTGCTGTTGGCTCTGATGTGACTTTGTGGTGTCCGATGTTCTGGTTCTGAGGTTCTGCCCAGAACGTGGCTCCTCCCTGCTGAGCATTGCTTGTTAAAGGCCCATGTGGAAACTTTCCCTGTAAGCTCGTTGACCACAGCAGTCTTGGTTCACAAATCTTTGGACCTCCTGAGACTCCACACAACCTTCTAAACTTTCTAGCGTGACCTTTTCATTTTACTGTTCCCCATTAATTCAGATGTTTTCCAGAATGTAAGTAATCTGCTGAATGCAGGGTGGAGAGTGCCCTCCGTTGGCTCTGGGGAGAAGCATCGCTGTTTCTCCGGGTGGAGCTTCCCGCCCACCATGGTGTGCTCCAAGACGCAGCAGGGTTCTTTGGCAGAAGTAACCATCGAAGGCCCGTGTCTCCGTGGCAGGGTGGCTGTGGGTATGCGGCCTCGCGGCCATAGCGGCCCCTCCCCATCAATGGCACCACGGAGAGGAGCAGGGGGAGGCCTGGGATCTGTCTCCACAGTCACAGCTGTGCTTCCGAGACTGCGTCGTCCGTTTGTAACTAGACGTGCAGAGAAAGTGTTGGAGATAAGCAGGAGACGGTGTCTGTCCCTAATGAGCTCAGGCGTGCCCTTGAGAGGGTCAGGTTTCTGTGTGGCTGATCTGGACTCAGCCTGGCTGTGGCAGTGTTGTCCATGTTGGACAGAGATGTCAGCGACTTGGTGAAAGGCTGTGGCAGGGGGCTTCTCCTTCCTTCCTTGTGGCCTGGTCTTGGTATGTTCTGATTACAGCGGCCGTTTGTATCACCTAGCCCCTATTCCATTTAAGTCTCAGTCCTTCCTGGGGTCATATAAGTCAGTGTAGAGCCTAGCAGTGAATGAAATACAATGTCCTGTGTAAAGCCTCATGGAGCAGTTTTGGCATAGCATCATCTTGCAGTGCATGGGACTCACAGGTGGACAGGGAGGCCTATCCCAGCGCCAACAAGTAGACAGGGAGGACTATTGGAGCCCCGACACTCACAGTGGACAGGGAGGTCTATGCCCTGGGCTTAGATAATGGTGCGTCAGGGTAGCCTTCTACCCTTTAGCACAGAGCTTGGTGTTCCAAAGGCCACGAGGAGTTTCAGACCCTGGACTCCGGACATGTTCCAAGACTCTTACGTTATATCAGATGTGGAAGCCCTGCCTCAGCTTCTCCCAACACTCAACTTCTCTGCCAACATAGAAGAAACATCTTGATTCTGCTTTTCTTTAAAAAATCAATGTATTGCTATACATACATATTTTATACTTAACTGCATATCTTAGAGTATAAACTTTGACATATAAAAATCTCCATAGTGGTTATCTGTGGGGCACAGGATTGGCACAGAAACAGGCACTTTCCCTTTGAACTGTGATGTTTGCCTTGTTCATACTAAGAATGTGCTTGCGTTGGTTGTACTGTTTGCTTCTAAGTTTCTATAAAAAGAGAGCAGTAGACTGATGCACTCAGTGTCCTGGGAATAGAGGCTGTGCTCTGGGTCTGAGTGCTGCCAAACCCCACCCCTCACTTGGGCGGTGAAGTCAACATTTCCGTGCCCGAGTCTTCTCATCTCAAATCGGGGAATAATAACCATAGGCTTGTGGTGGGTTTTGAGTCCCTATGCATGACTCAGAACCATTTGGCACATGGAGGGTACCACTAGGGCATTGGTTTGCCATCTGTAGGGGGAGGCAGCAGCACCACCCGGTCAGAAGTTAAGGGGTGACCCTGGACACCACGTCTGTGGCGAGGTGGGGCTGTGAGGCTGCCTGTGTGTCAGGAGCACCGCGCTTCTGTGCCCAGCTGTGTGTGCCGGGAGCACCACGCTTCTGTGCCGGCCTGTGTGTGTGTTGGGAGCACCACGCTTCTGTGCCTGGCTGTGTGTCAGAAGCACTGCACTTCTGTGCCTGCCTAGGTGTGTGTGTGGGGGGGAACATCACGCTTCTGTACCTGCCTGTGCCTGTGTTGTGTGCCTGCCTGTGTTCTGTGCCTGCCTGAACCCCACACTTCTGTGTGCGCCCTTGCACTCCAGCCTGGGCGACAGAGTGAAACCGTGTCTCAGATAAAAAGGGGGGGATTTTGTAATTGAGATAACAAAACATACGTGATTGGGCCCTAAGATAACTTTTCCTCCCAGCCTCTTGCCCGGCAGGTCAGTGTTCTGAATCTCGGCTAGCCCAGCGTTTTGCTTTCATGTGGCTTTTTAAAACAAAACTAAGATAGTGTATTCGGCCTCTTGTAACAAAGCACCACACAGTGGGTGATTTAAACAACAGACACTTGTCTCAGTTCTGGAGGGTGGAGTCGGAGACCCCGAGGTGTCATAGGGCTGGGCCTCTGGAGGTGCTGAGGGAACCTGCCCCAGGCCTCACCCCGGCCTCGGGTGCTCAGCGATGCTGGATGGGGTACCTGTCACTCCAGTCCCTGCCTCCATCATCATGTGAGCTCCTCCTGTGTCTGGGCCTCTCTCCTCTTCCAAGGACCGAGTCATTGGATTTAGGGTCCATTCTAACCCAGTATGACCTCATCTTAACCTGGTCATAAGATGGCCCTGGCTTAAGGTGGTTCAACTTGCGATTTTCACCTTTACAATGGGTTTATCAGCTTGTAACCCCATTGTAAGTCCAGGGGTATCTGTCTGTGCACAGGCCCTGCTTCCAAATAAGGTCACAGATACGAGGGGTGATCTTTTGCAGGGACACGATTCAACCCACAGCAGATACTGAAGCTCACAGTTCCTGACTCCCACGTCGATCTTTGTAGAGGACTGTTAGGGTGAGGGAATGGTGGCAGGACCACTGACAACACTGTGTTTTCATTCTGAAGTTTTGGTTTTTTTGAGGTCTCTGGGAAGTAAAGGCCAGGAGAATAATGTAAAGCCCAGTGATTTGAGCTCACGCTATCTAGGTGGTTCCGTGTGGGTTTTCTTATTTGGGCAGACTTTTCTTTTCTATCTGATTAGCTCTATCTTTTTTGATTCTTACATCTAGAATACTTCTGTTTCAGGAGTCTTTCATGCTTTTTTCAGTACACCAGTTAATTCATTCAAATGAGATCTCCTCTTGCAAATGTTAACTTTTATGTTGCCTCATTTTTGTCTTCAGCTTCATTAGAAACCATAATATTTTCAAGTTAAACAGCAAGCTTAGGTCCAGCTTTTAAGTGTAAAGTGCATTAAAGATTTACATATGGAAAATTACAGAAACAAATGTGATGTGTACCTAAATTGTGGTGACTCACTTAGATAACCATTGAGGAATTGTTAGTTTTCAGGAATATAATCCATGATCTTAGATTTTAACTTATTTGTTCACAAATTCAGTCAGCACATATTTATTGCTAGACATTTTCCAGGGCTGGGATGCAGCAGTGAGCAAAACAAACTGGAGAGTTGGGTCTGAGGGAGGAGGTCGCACAGGTAGTCAGAGATGTGTGCTATGGGGTGGGCACGCTGGGTGGGGAATGTTTTCTGAGGGGATGAGAAGTCTCAAATTTGAGCCAAACTCTGCAGACGCGGAGGGAGAGGGCCGTGCGGAGGTCTGCCGGAGGAACGTCCTGAGTAGCAGCGAGAACCAGCACAGAAGCCTCAAAGCGGGAGCAAGCTGGGGTGTCCGGCAGAGGAGGTGGGGCGGACCCCAGAGTGGTGCACATGTGCGCAGTGGTCTTCTGAAACCTGCCTTGTGTGGACCCCTTCTCCTGACCCACAGTTCATTCTACAGCTTGCGTGCCACCCAAATAATTTTCCTTAGAACTTGGCAGCCAGAATGGCACAGCATCAATCTTATTTTAGATTCTTATATATAACATTGGGCATACGCCCAGACAGCCTGCATCTGAATTGAGGCTGAACAGTCAGGATTTCCATCATTTCTGTTCAGTGGTTTTGTCTGCATTCTTGAGTGGATGCACCCCTTCCAGACGTTTGCAAAACTGGAAGAGCAGACCATGCAGTGAGCAGGAGCTGGGAGGACAGAGAGAGCCGGTCTGTGCAGGACCTGCATAGAGACATCAGGAGAGGAGCTGCCTTCGTAGTTTTCAGGTATTCTTGAGATTCCCTGAGAACGTAGAGGCGGAAGCAGTAGACTCGCCAGTAGCCGTTCATAAACAGAACGAGCACGCCCTAATGTGGCCACGTGGGTGGCCGGCACTGTTCCCAGAGGTGCCCAGCCTGCCGCGTGTGTGCTGACTGCACAGCTGTGGTTGTGATGGCTTATCTGCCCCTGCATATTCAAGTTAAAAACTGTCGTTACAGGCCCACGGATGACAGTAACCAGCCCCCGGGCCGTGGCGTCCTCTCCATGCATGGGCTGACCTATGGAGTCACAATGCTGAAAAGCAGTGAGAAAGAAGTCATCAGGTGGGATGGTAAATACAGCCCTTGTTCTTCCATTTTGACCTGAAGCACCCAATGTGATCATTTTCTCATTTGATTTTTGTGAGGACTTTTTGTTTCCGTTTTTTTTCCTTTATTTTTTGAAAATACACTATTCTTTTAGGCAGTTTCACGTTCACAGAAAAATTGAGGGAAAGGTGCAGAGAGTCCTTTTATCTGCCTTCCCTTCCCCCACGTGCACAGCCTCCCCCACTAACAACTCTCCTGCCCAGAGGGAGCGTTTGTAACAACTGAAGAACCTACGTTGACATATTGTCACCCAGAGTCCACAGTTTACATGAGGGCTCCGTCTTGGTGCTGGTTCTGTGGGTTTGAACAAACGAGTCATGACATGTATCCACCATGATAGCATCGTACAGAGCAGTTGCACTAAAATCCTAAAAATCTCCGTGTTCCACCTCATCATCTCTCCCTCTTCCCAACACCTGGGAACCACGGATATTTTCACACCATAGTCTGGCCTTTTTCGAAATGTCCTTCCGTTGGAAGCTTACAGTATTTAATCTTTTCCGATGGGCCTCTTTTGTGTAGCTGTGCATGTTTAAAGTTCCTACGTGTCTTTTCATGGCTTGATAGCTCACTTCTTTTCAGTGCTAAAGAATATTCCATTGTCTGGATATATCACAGGTTATTTATCCACTCACCTACTGAAGAACATCTTGGTTTCTTCGTTGCCTCCAAGTTTGAGCAATTATGAATAAAGCTTCTATAAATGTCCATGTGCAGGATTTTCTGTGAACACAAGTTTTCAACTCTTTTGGATAAATACCGAAGAGTGCAATTGCTGGATCACATGTTAAGAGGATATCTCGCATCCATGATACAGTGGATACACAAAATGTGGCACGTATATACCACGGAATACTATGCAACCATAAAAAAAGAATGGGTTCCTGTCCTTTGCAGGGACATGGATGAAGCTGGAAGCCATCATTCTCAGTAAACTAAAAGAACAGAAAACCAAACACCGCATGTTCTCATTCATAAGTGGGAGTTGAACAATGAGATCACATGGACACAGGGAAGGGAACGACACACACGGGGGCCTGTTGGGGGGTGGGGACAAGAGGAGGGAGAGCATTAGGACAAATACTTCATGCAAGCAGGGCTTAAACCCTAGATGATGGGTTGACAGGTGCAGCAAAGCACCATGGCACATGCATACCTATGTAACAGACCTGCACATGTATCCAAGAACTTAAAGTAAAATTAAAAAAAAATAGAAGAGTTGGGTAAGACAATGTGATAATTTTACAAACACTAAACATGTCATACCCACTTCCCCACCTCCAAGTGCTTTCAACAGCATGCCATTGCTGTTATTAAGAGAATAAAGCATCTACCATCATCTCCCAGCCCCTGCCTGCCTGCCTTCATTCTTGTCTTGTGCCACTTTCTCCCATGCTTACTTCCTTGCACGTGCCTGTTTCCTGCTGCAAGAGACATTCTGCATGCACCCCCATCTCTGTTTAGACCATGGTGTCCCTACACTCCACCCCCCTCAACAATCAACCTCTACTTCTCTCCAGACTGCAAGGGGATCATACCTTCCAGAATGCATCGGTTTTCTACCTCTTATCCCAAGATACACCAGGTTCTTTTACAGCATAAATTTAGAGAATCCCGCTTCCCTTTCTTTGGTGCGCTTTCCTCAATTCTTCATCAGAAACCCATTAGAGTGATTGTCATATTAGTGTCCATTCTCCCCATCAGGCCGCAGGTTCGTGAGAGCAGGGGCCACGGTCATGTTGGTGAACCATGGTATTCTCAGTGACTATCCATGTGCTTAGAAAGTATTTGCTGAATGAGTAAATGGGTCTGCAGTTCCAACCAAAGCTAGAAACTTGACTTTGGAAGAATAAAAGTAGATGACATCTCCAAAGCAGACCCTATAGCATGAAAAAAGAAGGGAAGAATGGAGGCAGAGCTGAAGGATGAATATCGGCACAGGAGTAGGTGAGAGTTCCAGAAATGCTGGGTTTTCACGTGTTTTTATTTACTTCATATCCGTGTTTCCGTCCCAGTATAGTGTGACTCTCATATCCCTCTCAATTACTACATTTCTTTACTGACAAGGACAGAGGTGGTGCATTGGACACACTACTAACCAGCATACTCTCTCGGACTTGCAAGAAAATGTAGGAAAACAATCTAGAAATGGTATCTCAGAAGAAAAAAAATCAAAAATATGAGAGTAAATGTGGGAAAAAAAATCGATGTTTAAAGACAACTTCCCAACATATTTAGGAATCTCTGGGACCTAAAATTTCATCAGGACTCCCCACACTTCTTTCTTTTTACATTGCTGTGTGTGTGTGTATTCAACAGAAATCTACAAAAAAAAAAAAATAAATAAATGCTACTGCTAGAATACTGCTACTACAGGGGAGAAAAATGTAATCTTTTCTTCCACCCATCTTAGCTTCATTGGCTGGGGTTCCTATAACAAAACCAGATGAACCCCATAAAAAGCAAACAGAGGCTTATTAGCATGTATATTTCATATATACATGGGAGATACACAGGGAATGAGGGAATCTCAAAGAGACAGCTCAGACCTTTCTTTTATATAACATCTTCACAAGGATAATAAATGTTTATAGAAGTGCCAAGACAAAGTAAAAGGACTTTGGGTCATTGGGGGCAACAAATTGTGGGAAGGCCAATAAATGATAGATTTTTGTGTAAATTCCTCTGGTGCTGTTTCCCGAATGATAAGGGTCTGAAGTTGTCTGCAGAGATTGACCTGCGTCCTTTCTGGCAGAGAGGGGAGAAAGGGCACTTTTGTCTTTGTATAATATGATTATGTTGTGTGCTTTTCAGAAAATAGAGGAAGGCCAGAGCGCTTCTTAATTGCTTTCAGCTCAAAATATTTTAGCATGGAGTGTTTTTTTCTCTGCACTATTCCTGCTGTAGATATCTTTAAAGGCATCAGTCGCATCCTAAACACTACTTGTGGGGAAATATTGAGCAGAACTGGAATCAAATATATAATTCAGTCGCACAGAATCTGAGCCACAGGACAGAGAGAACTGCCTGGGAGTCAAAGCACACTGAGGAGCTGACATTCTAAGAGGCTCCTTCCAGTAGATCGACGCATAAACTCAAGTTCTTTTCACAGATTTGTCTGTTTCTTTTGTTCAAAAAAAAATATATATATATATATATATATATATATCTCCTGTAGCTAAAATGCCTACTTCATAGTGCAAGAAAAACAACATCTGGAGCCTTAGGCAGAAGCAGCAAAGACCCAAGCAGCCTGGTGGTGTCCAGCGGGGACAGCCCACGAGATCCATCAGCATGTGGCCCTGCGAGCCGACACCAGTAACATATGTTTACATGCTAATGAATGTCAGGCTCATTTAGAACAAATTTGCATCCACCAAAGCCAAACAGCGAGCAGAGCAGCACATTTTCCTGAGATACCGGGGAGAACTTGAATTGCCTGACCCCTTCAACTTCCAAGCATCCCAGAGGGAAAAGGCAGACCCCAGGAAAGGACTGTGCTGGAAACTATTTGTTCTTACAGATGTCCGGAGTAGTCTTGTGACTGACCCAAAGACTCCCCTCTGAGGGTGGGGGATACCTAGGGTAGGTGAAGTTGAATGTGCTGCCTTCTAAGACCTTCCTTCTAAGGGAGGCGGGGAGAACTAGGATAGGTGGAGGTGAGCCGTGCGGGCAGGATCTTTCTTCTAAGGGAGGACGAAGTGTGCTTTGCTACACTCTACGCTTGAGTCTCAGCTTGGCCGACCCAGATGGGAGCAAGTCACTTCTATCCTATGATTCTAGGTGTCCTCATCTGTCATGGAAGCTTTGGTTCGATGAGCTTAAAGTCACTCCAGTTGCAAAGCTGTGTGATTTGTTGATACATGCCGCTTCACTTTAACAAGTTGCACAGATAGCCAGGCTTCTCCCTTAGATCAGTCAGGAAGCCCCAGAAGACTTTGTCACAGGCAAAGAGGTGATTAAAAGGAGTCACTGACGGGATTCTTTGGAGATCGGTGGGCAGGGCCCAAGGGAAGTGAGAATAGCACTCCCCAGATCATGGGCAAGGGATGCCTGGGGAGGGGCTGCTAACGTGGACAGGCATGAGTAAGAGAGGACTGAGGACAGCTCCTCTCCCTCCTCCACCTTCTACCTGCTGCCAGCAATGAATCCAACCAGCAGCCCTAGGCCAGGCCAGGCTCCCAGAGTCAGAGCCAGGAAGAAGCCAGGCACCTGGTGAAGCCACTAGTCCCCATCAACACTAAGGGTGCAGTAAGAATTTTGATGGAAATATTTTAAAACTCATTCAACAACTTCCTATCTCCCCAACCAGCCTCTGCATATGATTCCACCTTTTCCAACTCCTGAGCGGTCA
>JAKFHT010001464.1:0-28919 GCA_023783455.1 Erythrocebus patas | reverse complement strand
GAAACTGCTCTGTGTTCTGTTAATTCATCTCACAGAGTTACATCTTTCCTTCAAGAAGCCTTTCGCTAAGGCTGTTCTTGTGGAATTGGCAAGGATATTTGGAAGCCCATAGAGGGCTATGGTGAAAAGGAAATATCTTCCGCTCAAAACTGGAAAGAAGCTTTCTGAGAAACTGCTCTGTGTTCTGTTAATTCATCTCACAGAGTTACATCTTTCCTTCAAGAAGCCTTTCGCTAAGGCTGTTCTTGTGGAATTGGCAAAGGATATTTGGAAGCCCATAGAGGGCTATGGTGAAAAAGGAAATATCTTCCGCTCAAAACTGGAAAGAAGCTGAGAAACTGCTCTGTGTTCTGTTAATTCATCTCACAGAGTTACATCTTTCCTTCAAGAAGCCTTTCGCTAAGGCTGTTCTTGTGGAATTGGCAAAGGATATTTGGAAGCCCATAGAGGGCTATGGTGAAAAAGGAAATATCTTCCGCTCAAAACTGGAAAGAAGCTTGAGAAACTGCTCTGTGTTCTGTTAATTCATCTCACAGAGTTACATCTTTCCTTCAGAAGCCTTTCGCTAAGGCTGTTCTTGTGGAATTGGCAAAGATATTTGGAAGCCCATAGGGCTATGGTGAAAAGGAAATATCTTCCGTTCAAAACTGGAAAGAAGCTTTCTGAGAAACTGCTCTGTGTTCTGTTAATTCATCTCACAGAGTTACATCTTTCCTTCAAGAAGCCTTTCGCTAAGCTGTTCTTGTGGAATTGGCAAAGTGATATTTGGAAGCCCATAGGGCTATGGTGAAAAGGAAATATCTTCCGTTCAAAACTGGAAAGAAGCTTTCTGAAACTGCTCTGTGTTCTGTTAATTCATCTCACAGAGTTACATCTTTCCTTCAAGAAGCCTTTCGCTAAGGCTGTTCTTGTGGAATTGGCAAAGGATATTTGGAAGCCCCTAGAGGGCTATGGTGAAAAAGGAAATATCTTCCGTTCAAAACTGGAAAGAAGCTTTCTGAGAAACTGCTCTGTGTTCTGTTAATTCATCTCACAGAGTTACATCTTTCCCTTCAAGAAGCCTTTCGCTAAGGCTGTTCTTGTGGAATTGGCAAAGGATATTTGGAAGCCCCTAGAGGGCTATGGTGAAAAGGAAATATCTTCCGTTCAAAACTGGAAAGAAGCTTTCTGAGAAACTGCTCTGTGTTCTGTTAATTCATCTCACAGAGTTACATCTTTCCCTTCAAGAAGCCTTTCGCTAAGGCTGTTCTTGTGGAATTAGCAAAGGGATATTTGGAAGCCCATAGAGGGCTATGGTGAAAAGGAAATATCTTCCGTTCAAAACTGGAAGAAGCTTTCTGAGAAAATGCTCTGTGTTCTGTTAATTCATCTCACAGAGTTACATCTTTCCTTCAAGAAGCCTTTCGCTAAGGCTGTTCTTGTGGAATTTGCAAAGTGATATTTGCAAGCCCATAGAGGGCTATGGTGAAAAGGAAATATCTTCCGTTCAAAACTGGAAAGAAGCTTTCTGAGAAACTGCTCTGTGTTCTGTTAATTCATCTCACAGAGTTACATCTTTCCTTCAAGAAGCCTTTCGCTAAGACTGTTCTTGTGGAATTGGCAAAGGATATTTGGAAGCCCATAGAGGGCTATGGTGAAAAGGAAATATCTTCCGTTCAAAACTGGAAGAAGCTTTCTGAGAAACTGCTCTGTGTTCTGTTAATTCATCTCACAGAGTTACATCTTTCCTTCAAGAAGCCTTTGCTAAGGCTGTTCTTGTGGAATTGGCAAAGTGATATTTGGAAGCCCATAGAGGGCTATGGTGAAAAAATATCTTCCGTTCAAAACTGGAAAGAATCTTTCTGAGAAACTGCTCTGTGTTCTGCTAATTCATCTCACAGAGTTACATCTTTCCCTCAAGAAGACTTTCGCTAAGGCTGTTCTTGTGGAATTGGCAAAGGATATTTGGAAGCCCATAGGGCTATGGTGAAAAAGGAAATATCTTCCGTTCAAAACTGGAAAGAAGCTTCTGAGAAACTGCTCTGTGTTCTGTTAATTCACCTCACAGAGTTACATCTTTCCTTCAAGAAGCCTTTCGCTAAGGCTGTTCTTGTGGAATTGGCAGAGGATATTTGGAAGCCCCTAGAGGGCTATGGTGAAAAGGAAATATCTTCCGTTCAAAACTGGAAAAAGCTTTCTGAGAAACTGCTCTGTGTTCTGTGAATTCATCTCACAGAGTTACATCTTTCCTTCAAGAAGCCTTTCGCTAAGGCTGTTCTTGTGGAATTGGCAAAGGATATTTGGAAGCCCATAGGGCTATGGTGAAAAGGAAATATCTTCCGTTCAAAACTGGAAAGAAGGTTTCTGAGAAACTGCTCTGTGTTCTGTTAATTCATCTCACAGAGTTACATCTTTCCTTCAAGAAGCCTTTCGCTAAGGCTGTTCTTGTGGAATTTGCAAAGTGATATTTGGAAGCCCATAGGGCTATGGTGAAAAAGGAAATATCTTCCGTTCAAAACTGGAAAGAATCTTTCTGAGAAACTGCTCTGTGTTCTGTTAATTCATCTCACAGAGTTACATCTTTCCTTCAAGAAGCCTTTCGCTAAGGCTGTTCTTGTGGAATTGGCAAAGGATATTTGGAAGCCCCTAGAGGGCTATGGTGAAAAAGGAAATATCTTCCGCTCAAAACTGGAAAGAATCTTTCTGAGAAACTGCTCTGTGTTCTGTTAATTCATCTCACAGAGTTACATCTTTCCTTCAGAAGCCTTTCGCTAAGGCTGTTCTTGTGGAATTGGCAAAGTGATATTTGGAAGCCCATAGAGGGCTATGGTGAAAAAGGAAATATCTTCCGCTCAAAACTGGAAAGAAGCTTTCTGAGAAACTGCTCTGTGTTCTGTTAATTCATCTCACAGAGTTACATCTTTCCTTCAAGAAGCCTTTCGCTAAGGCTGTTCTTGTGGAATTGGCAAAGGATATTTGGAAGCCCATGGAGGGCTATGGTGAAAAGGAAATATCTTCCGTTCAAAACTGGAAAGAAGCTTCTGAGAAACTGCTCTGTGTTCTGTTAATTCATCTCACAGAGTTACATCTTTCCTTCAAGAAGCCTTTCGCTAAGACTGTTCTTGTGGAATTGGCAAAGGATATTTGGAAGCCCATAGAGGCTATGGTGAAAAAGGAAATATCTTCCGTTCAAAACTGGAAAGAAGCTTCTGAGAAACTGCTCTGTGTTCTGTGAATTCATCTCACAGAGTTACATCTTTCTCCTCAAGAAGCCTTTCGCTAAGGCTGTTCTTGTGGAATTGGCAAAGGATATTTGGAAGCCCATAGGGCTATGGTGAAAAGGAAATATCTTCCGTTCAAAACTGGAAAGAAGCTTTCTGAGAATCTGCTCTGTGTTCTGTTAGTTCATCTCACAGAGTTACATCTTTCCCTTCAAGAAGCCTTTCGCTAAGACTGTTCTTTGGAATTGGCAAAGGATATTTGGAAGCCCATAGGGCTATGGTGAAAAGGAAATATCTTCCGTTCAAAACTGGAAAGAAGCTTTCTGAGAAACTGCTCTGTGTTCTGTTAATTCATCTCACAGAGTTACATCTTTCCTTCAAAGCCTTTCGCTAAGGCTGTTCTTGTGGAATTGGCAAAGTGATATTTGGAAGCCCATGGAGGGCTATGGTGAAAAAGGAAATATCTTCCGTTCAAACTGGAAAGAAGCTTTCTGAGAAACTGCTCTGTGTTCTGTGAAATCATCTCACAGAGTTACATCTTTCCATTCAGCAAGCCTTTCGCTAAGGCTGTTCTTCTGGAATTGGCAAAGGGATATTTGGAAGCCCATAGAGGGCTATGGTGAAAAAGGAAATAGCTTCCGTTCAAAACTGGAAAGAAGCCTTCTGAGAAACTGCTCTGTGTTCTGTGAATTCATCTCACAGAGTTACATCTTTTCCTTCAAGAAGCCTTTCGCTAAGGCTGTTCTTGAGGATTTGGCAAAGGGATATTTGGAAACCCCTAGAGGGCTATGGTGAAAAAGGAAATATCTTCCGTTCAAAACTGGAAAGAAGCTTTCTGAGAAACTGCTCTGTGTTCTGTGAATTCATCTCACAGAGTTACATCTTTCCCTTCAAGAAGCCTTTCCCGAAGACTGTTCTTTTGGAATTGGCAAAGTGATATTTGGAAGCCCATAGAAGACTATGGTGAATAAGGAAATATCTTCCGTTCAAAACTGGAAAGAAGCTTTCTGAGAAACTGCTCTGTGTTCTGTTAATTCATCTCACAGAGTTACATCTTTCCCTTCAAGAAGCCTTTCGCTAAGGCTGTTCTTGTGGAATTGGCAAAGGGATATTTGGAAGCCCATAGAGGGCTATGGTGAAAAAGGAAATAGCTTCCGTTCAAAACTGGAAAGAAGCCTTCTGAGAAACTGCTCTGTGTTCTGTGAATTCATCTCACAGAGTTACATCTTTTCCTTCAAGAAGGCTTTCGCTAAGGCTGTTCTTGAGGAATTGGCAAAGGATATTTGGAAGCCCATAGAGGGCTATGGTGAAAAGGAAATATCTTCCGCTCAAAACTGGAAAGAAGCTTTCTGAGAAACTGCTCTGTGTTCTGTGAATTCATCTCACAGAGTTACATCCTTCCTTCAAGAAGCCTTTCGCTAAGGCTGTTCTTGTGGAATTGGCAAAGGATATTTGGAAGCCCCTAGAGGGCTATGGTGAAAAGGAAATATCTTCCGTTCAAAACTGGAAAGAAGCTTGAGAAACTGCTCTGTGTTCTGTTAATTCATCTCACAGAGTTACATCTTTCCTTCAAGCCTTCGCTAAGGCTGTTCTTGTGGAATTGGCAAAGGATATTTGGAAGCCCATAGAGGGCTATGGTGAAAAAGGAAATATCTTCCGCTCAAAACTGGAAAGAAGCTTTCTGAGAAACTGCTCTGTGTTCTATTAATTCATCTCACAGAGTTACATCTTTCCTTCAAGAAGCCTTTCGCTAAGGCTGTTCTTGTGGAATTGGCAAAGGATATTTGGAAGCCCTAGAGGGCTATGGTGAAAAGGAAATATCTTCCTTTCAAATCTGGAAAGAAGCTTTTTGAGAAACTGCTCTGTGTCCTGTTAATTCATCTCACAGAGTTACATCTTTCCCTTCAAGAAGCCTTTCGCTAAGGCTGTTCTTGTGGAATTGGCAAAGTGATATTTGGAAGCCCATAGAGGGCTATGGTGAAAAAGGAAATATCTTCCGTTCAAAACTGGAAAGAAGCTTTCTGAGAAACTACTCTGTGTTCTATTAATTCACTTCACAGAGTTACATCTTTCCCTTCAAGAAGCCTTTCGCTAAGGCTGTTCTTGTGGAATTGGCAAAGTGATATTTGGAAGCCCATAGAGGGCTATGGTGAAAAAGGAAATAGCTTCCGTTCAAAACTGGAAAGAAGCTTTCTGAGAATCTGCTCTGTGTTCTGTTAGTTCATCTCACAGAGTTACATCTTTCCCTTCAAGAAGCCTTTCGCTAAGACTGTTCTTTGGAATTGGCAAAGTGATATTTGGAAGCCCATAGAGGGCTATGGTGAAAAGGAAATATCTTCCGTTCAAAACTGGAAAGAAGCTTTCTGAGAAACTGCTCTGTGTTCTGTTAATTCATCTCACAGAGTTACATCTTTCCGTTCAAGAAGCCTTTCGCTAAGGCTGTTCTTGTGGAATAGGCAAAGTGATATTTGGAAGCCCATGGAGGGCTATGGTGAAAAAGGAAATATCTTCCGTTCAAACTGGAAAGAAGCTTTCTGAGAAACTGCTCTGTGTTCCGTGAAATCATCTCACAGAGTTACATCTTTCCATTCAGCAAGCCTTTCGCTAAGGCTGTTCTTCTGGAATTGGCAAAGGGATATTTGGAAGCCCGTAGAGGGCTATGGTGAAAAAGGAAATATCTTCCGTACAAAATTGGAAAGAAGCTTTCTGAGAAACTGCTCTGTGTTCTGTTAATTCATCTCACAGAGTTACATCTTTCCCTTCAAGAAGCCTTTCCCGAAGACTGTTCTTTTGGAATTGGCAAAGTGATATTTGGAAGCCCATAGAAGACTATGGTGAATAAGGAAATATCTTCCGTTCAAAACTGGAAAGAAGCTTTGGGAGAAAATGCTCTGTGTTCTGTTCATTCATCTCACAGAGTTACATCTTTCCCTTCAAGAAGCCTTTCGCTAAGGCTGTTCTTGTGGAATTGGCAAAGGGATATTTGGAAGCCCCTAGAGGGCTATGGTGAAAAAGGAAATATCTTCCGTTCAAAACTGGAAAGAAGCTTTCTGAGAAACAGCTCTGTGTTCTGTTAATTCATCTCACAGAGTTACATCTTTCCCTTCAAAGCCTTTCGCTAAGGCTGTTCTTGTGGAATTGGCAAAGGATATTTGGAAGCCCATAGAGGGCTATGGTGAAAAAGGAAATATCTTCCGCTCAAAACTGGAAGGAAGCATTCTGAGAAACTGCTCTGTGTTCTGTTAATTCATCTCACAGAGTTACATCTTTCCTTCAAGAAGCCTTTCGCTAAGGCTGTTCTTGTGGAATTGGCAAAGTGATATTTGGAAGCCCATAGAGGGCTATGGTGAAAAAGAAATATCTTCCGTTCAAAACTGGAAAGAAGCTTTCGGAGAAACTGCTCTGTGTTCTGTTAATTCATCTCACAGAGTTACATCTTTCCCTTCAAGAAGCCTTTCGCTAAGGCTGTTCTTGTGGAATTGGCAAAGGGATATTTGGAAGTCCATAGAGGGCTATGGTGAAAAAGGAAATATCTTCCGTTCAAAACTGGAAAGAAGCTTTCTGAGAAACTGCTCTGTGTTCTGTGAATTCATCTCACAGAGTTACATCTTTCCCTTCAAGAAGCCTTTCGCTAAGGTTGTTCTTCTGGAATTGGCAAAGGGATATTTGGAAGCCCATAGAGGGCTATGGTGAAAAAGGAAATATCTTCCTTTCAAAACTACAAAGAAGCTCTCTGAGAAAATGCTCTGTGTTCTGTTAATTCATCTCACAGAGTTACATCTTTCCCTTCCTGAAGCCTTTCGCTAAGGCTATTCTTGTGGAATTGACATTGATATTTGGAAGTCCATAGAGGTTTAAGGTGAAAAAGGAAATATCTTCCGTTCAAAACTGGAAAGAAGCTTTCTGAGAAACTGCTCTGTGTTCTGTGAATTCATCTCACAGAGTTACATCTTTCCCTTCCAGAAGCATTTCGCTAAGGCTGTTCTTGTGGAATTGGAAGAGGGATATTTGGAAGCCCATAGAGGGCTATGGTGAAAAGGAAATATCTTCCGTTCAAAACTGGAAAGAAGATTTCTGAGAAACTGCTCTGTGTTCTGTTAATTCATCTCACAGAGTTACATCTTTCAATTAAAGAAGCCTTTTGCTAACGCTTTTCTTGCGGAATTGGCAAAGTGATATTTGGAAGCCCATATAGGGCTAGGTGAAAAAGGAAATATCTTCCGTTCAAAACTGGAAAGAATCTTTCTGAGAAACTGCTCTGTGTTCTGCTAATTCATCTCACAGAGTTACATCTTTCCCCTCAAGAAGACTTTCGCTAAGGCTGTTCTTGTGGAATTGGCAAAGGGATATTTGGAAGCCCCTATTGCGCTATGGTGAAAAAGGAAATATCTTCCGTTCAAAACTGGAAAGAATCTTTCTGAGAAACTGCTCTGTGTTCTGTTAATTCACCTCACAGAGTTACATCTTTCCCTTCCAGAAGCCTTTCGCTAAGGCTGTTCTTGTGGAATTGGCAGAGGGATATTTGGAAGCCCCTAGAGGGCTATGGTGAAAAGGAAATATCTTCCGTTCAAAACTGGAAAGAAGCTTTCTGAGAAACTGCTCTGTGTTCTGTGAATTCATCTCACAGAGTTACATGTTTCCCTTCAAGAAGCCTTTCGCTAAGGCTGTTCTTGAGCAATTGGCAGAGGGATATTTGGAAGCCCATAGAGGGCTAGGTGAAAAAGGAAATATCTTCCGTTCAAAACTGGAAAGAAGGTTTCTGAGAAACTGCTCTGTGTTCTGTTAATTCATCTCACAGAGTTACATCTTTCCCTTCAAGAAGCCTTCTGCTAACGCTGTTCTTGTGGAATTTGCAAAGTGATATTTGGAAGCCCATATAGCGCTATGGTGAAAATGGAAATATCTTACGTTCAAAACTGGAAAGAATCTTTCTGAGAAACTGCTCTGTGTTCTGTTAATTCATCTCACAGAGTTACAGCTTTCCCTTCAAGAAGCCTTTCGCTAAGGCTGTTCTTGTGGATTTGGCAAAGGGATATTTGGAAGCCCATAGAGGCTATGGTGTAAAAGGAAATATCTTCCGTTCAAAACTGGAAAGAATCTATCTGAGAAACTTCTCTGTGTTCTGTTAATTCATCTCACAGAGTTACATCTTTCCCTTCCAGAAGCCTTTCGCTAAGGCTGTTCTTGTGGAATTGGCAAAGTGATATTTCGAAACGCATAGAGGGCTATGGTGAAAAAGGAAATATCTTCCGTTCAAAACTGGAAAGAAGCTTTCTGAGAAACTGCTCTGTGTTCTGTTAATTCATCTCACAGAGTTACCTCTTTCCCTTCAAGAAGCCTTTCGCTAAGGCTGTTCTTGTGGAATTGGCAAAGGGATATTTGGAAGCCCATGGAGGGCTATGGTGAAAAAGGAAATATCTTCCGTTCAAACTGGAAAGAAGCTTTCTGAGAAACTGCTCTGTGTTCCGTGAAATCATCTCACAGAGTTACATCTTTCCATTCAGCAAGCCATTCGCTAAGGCTGTTCTTCTGGAATTGGCAAAGGGATATTTGGAAGCCCGTAGAGGGCTATGGTGAAAAAGGAAATATCTTCCGTTCAAAATTGGAAAGAAGCTTTCTGAGAAACTGCTCTGTGTTCTGTTAATTCATCTCACAGAGTTACATCTTTCCCTTCAAGAAGCCTTTCCCGAAGACTGTTCTTTTGGAATTGGCAAAGTGATATTTGGAAGCCCATAGAAGACTATGGTGAATAAGGAAATATCTTCCGTTCAAAACTGGAAAGAAGCTTTCTGAGAAACTGCTCTGTGTTCTGTTAATTCATCTCACAGAGTTACATCTTTCCCTTCAAGAAGCCTTTCGCTAAGGCTGTTCTTGTGGAATTGGCAAAGGGATATTTGGAAGCCCATAGAGGGCTATGGTGAAAAAGGAAATAGCTTCCGATCAAAACTGGAAAGAAGCTTTCTGAGAAACTGCTCTGTGTTCTTTGAATTCATCTCACAGAGTTACATCCTACCCTTCAAGAAGCCTTTCGCTAAGGCTGTTCTTGTGGAATTGGCAAAGTGATATTTGGAAGCCCATGGAGGGCTATGGTGAAAAGGAAATATCTTCCGCTCAAAACTGGAAAGAAGCTTTCTGAGAAACTGCTCTGTGTTCTGTGAAATCATCTCACAGAGTTACATCTTTCCATTCAGCAAGCCTTTCGCTAAGGCTGTTCTTCTGGAATTGGCAAAGGGATATTTGGAAGCCCATAGAGGGCTATGGTGAAAAAGGAAATATCTTCCGCTCAAAACTGGAAAGAAGCATTCTGAGAAACTGCTCTGTGTTCTGTTAATTCATCTCACAGAGTTACATCTTTCCCTTCAAAGCCTTTCGCTAAGGCTGTTCTTCTGGAATTGGCAAAGGATATATGGAAGCCCATAGAGGCTATGGTGAAAAAGGAAATATCTTCCGTTCAAAACTGGAAATAAGCCTTCTGAGAAACTGCTCTGTGTTCTGTGAATTCATCTCACAGAGTTAAATCTTTCTTTTCAAGAAGCCTTTCGCTAAAGCTGTTCTTGAGGAATTGGCAAAGGATATTTGGAAGCCCATAGAGGGCTATGGTGAAAAGGAAATATCTTCCGCTCAAAACTGGAAAGAAGCTTTCTGAGAAACTGCTCTGTGTTCTATTAATTCATCTCACAGAGTTACATCTTTCCTTCAAGAAGCCTTTCGCTAAGGCTGTTCTTGTGGAATTGGCAAAGGATATTTGGAAGCCCATAGAGGGCTATGGTGAAAAAGGAAATATCTTCCGTTCAAAACTGGAAAGAAGCTTTCTGAGAAACTGCTCTGTGTTCTGTTAATTCATCTCACAGAGTTACATCTTTCCCTTCAAGAAGCCTTTCGCTAAGACTGTTCTTTTGGAATTGGCAAAGGATATTTGGAAGCCCATAGAGGGCTATGGTGAAAAAGGAAATATCTTCCGCTCAAAACTGGAAAGAAGCTTTCTGAGAAACTGCTCTGTGTTCTGTTAATTCATCTCACAGAGTTACATCTTTCCTTCAAGAAGCCTTTCGCTAAGGCTGTTCTTGTGGAATTGGCAAAGGATATTTGGAAGCCCATGGAGGGCTATGGTGAAAAGGAAATATCATCCGCTCAAAACTGGAAAGAAGCTTTCTGAGAAACTGCTCTGTGTTCTGAAATTCATCTCACAGAGTTACATCTTTCCATTCAGCAAGCCTTCGCTAAGGCTGTTCTTCTGGAATTGGCAAAGGATATTTGGAAGCCCATAGAGGGCTATGGTGAAAAGGAAATATCTTCCGCTCAAAACTGGAAAGAAGCTTGAGAAACTGCTCTGTGTTCTGTTAATTCATCTCACAGAGTTACATCTTTCCTTCAAGAAGCCTTTCGCTAAGACTGTTCTTTTGGAATTGGCAAAGGATATTTGGAAGCCCATAGAGGGCTATGGTGAAAAGGAAATATCTTCCGCTCAAAACTGGAAAGAAGCTTGAGAAACTGCTCTGTGTTCTGTTAATTCATCTCACAGAGTTACATCTTTCCTTCAAGAAGCCTTTCGCTAAGGCTGTTCTTGTGGAATTGGCAAAGGGATATTTGGAAGCCCATAGAGGGCTATGGTGAAAAAGGAAATAGCTTCCGTTCAAAACTGGAAAGAAGCTTTCTGAGAAACTACTCTGTGTTCTGTGAATTCATCTCACAGAGTTACATCCTACCCTTCAAGAAGTCTTTCGCTAAGGCTGTTCTTGTGGAATTGGCAAAGGGATATTTGGAAGCCCATAGAGGGCTATGGTGAAAAAGGAAATATCTTCCTTTCAAAACTGGAAAGAAGCTTTCTGAGAATCTGCTCTGTGTTCTGTTAGTTCATCTCACAGAGTTACATCTTTCCCTTCAAGAAGCCTTTCGCTAAGACTGTTCTTTGGAATTGGCAAAGTGATATTTGGAAGCCCATAGAGGGCTATGGTGAAAAAGGAAATATCTTCCGTTCAAACTGGAAAGAAGCTTTCTGAGAAACTGCTCTGTGTTCTGTGAAATCATCTCACAGAGTTACATCTTTCCATTCAGCAAGCCTTTCGCTAAGGCTGTTCTTCTGGAATTGGCAAAGGGATATTTGGAAGCCCATAGAGGGCTATGGTGAAAAAGGAAATAGCTTCCGTTCAAAACTGGAAAGAAGCCTTCTGAGAAACTGCTCTGTGTTCTGTGAATTCATCTCACAGAGTTACATCTTTTCCTTCAAGAAGCCTTTCGCTAAGGCTGTTCTTGAGGATTTGGCAAAGGGATATTTGGAAACCCCTAGAGGGCTATGGTGAAAAAGGAAATATCTTCCGTTCAAAACTGGAAAGAAGCTTTCTGAGAAACTGCTCTGTGTTCTGTTAATTCATCTCACAGAGTTACATCTTTCCCTTCAAGAAGCCTTTCGCTAAGACTGTTCTTTGGAATTGGCAAAGTGATATTTGGAAGCCCATAGAGGGCTATGGTGAAAAAGGAAATATCTTCCGTTCAAAACTGGAAAGAAGCTTTCTGAGAAACTGCCCTGTGTTCTGTTAATCATCTCACAGAGTTACATCTTTCCTTCAAGAAGCCTTCGCTAAGGCTGTTCTTGTGGAATTGGCAAAGTGATATTTGGAAGCCCATGGAGGGCTATGGTGAAAAGGAAATATCTTCCGCTCAAAACTGGAAAGAAGCTTTCTGAGAAACTGCTCTGTGTTCTGTGAATTCATCTCACAGAGTTACATCTTTCCATTCAGCAAGCCTTTCGCTAAGGCTGTTCTTGTGGAATTGGCAAAGGATATTTGGAAGCCCATAGAGGTCTATGGTGAAAAGGAAATATCTTCCGCTCAAAACTGGAAAGAAGCTTCTGAGAAACTGCTCTGTGTTCTGTGAATTCATCTCACAGAGTTACATCTTTCTCTTCAAGAAGCCTTTCGCTAAGGCTGTTCTTGAGGAATTGGCAAAGGATATTTGGAAGCCCATAGAGGGCTATGGTGAAAAGGAAATATCTTCCGCTCAAAACTGGAAAGAAGCTTGAGAAACTGCTCTGTGTTCTGTGAATTCATCTCACAGAGTTACATCTTCCTTCAAGAAGCCTTCGCTAAGGCTGTTCTTGTGGAATTGGAAAAGTGATATTTGGAAGCCCATAGGGCTATGGTGAAAAGGAAATATCTTCCGCTCAAAACTGGAAAGAAGCTTTCTGAGAAACTGCTCTGTGTTCTGTAAATTCATCTCACAGAGTTACATCTTTCCTTCAGAAGCCTTCGCTAAGGCTGTTCTTGTGGAATTGGCAAAGTGATATTTGGAAGCCCATAGAGGGCTATGGTGAAAAGGAAATATCTTCCGCTCAAAACTGGAAAGAAGCTTTCTGAGAATCTGCTCTGTGTTCTGTTAGTTCATCTCACAGAGTTACATCTTTCCTTCAAGAAGCCTTTCGCTAAGACTGTTCTTTGAATTGGCAAAGTGATATTTGGAAGCCCATAGAGGGCTATGGTGAAAAGGAAATATCTTCCGTTCAAACTGGAAAGAAGCTTTCTGAGAAACTGCTCTGTGTTCTGTTAATTCATCTCACAGAGTTACATCTTTCCGTTCAAGAAGCCTTTCGCTAAGGCTGTTCTTGTGGAATTGGCAAAGTGATATTTGGAAGCCCATGGAGGGCTATGGTGAAAAAGGAAATATCTTCCGGTCAAAACTGGAAAGAAGCTTGAGAAACTGCTCTGTGTTCCGTGAAATCATCTCACAGAGTTACATCTTTCCATTCAGCAAGCCTTTCGCTAAGGCTGTTCTTCTGGAATTGGCAAAGGGATATTTGGAAGCCCGTAGAGGGCTATGGTGAAAAAGGAAATATCTTCCGTACAAAATTGGAAAGAAGCTTTCTGAGAAACTGCTCTGTGTTCTGTTAATTCATCTCACAGAGTTACATCTTTCCCTTCAAGAAGCCTTTCCCGAAGACTGTTCTTTTGGAATTGGCAAAGTGATATTTGGAAGCCCATAGAAGACTATGGTGAATAAGGAAATATCTTCCGTTCAAAACTGGAAAGAAGCTTTCTGAGAAACTGCTCTGTGTTCTGTTAATTCATCTCACAGAGTTACATCTTTCCCTTCAAGAAGCCTTTCGCTAAGGCTGTTCTTGTGGAATTGGCAAAGGGATATTTGGAAGCCCAAGAGGGCTATGGTGAAAAAGGAAATATCTTCCGTTCAAAACCGGAAAGAAGCTTTCTGAGAAACTGCTCTGTGTTCTATTAATTCATTTCACAGAGTTACATCTTTCCCTTCAAGAAGACTTTCGCTAAGGCTGTTCTTGTGGAATTGGCAAAGGATATTTGGAAGCCCAGAGGGCTATGGTTAAAAAGGAAATATCTTCCGCTCAAAACTGGAAAGAAGCTTGAGAAACTGCTCTGTGTTCTGTTAATTCATCTCACAGAGTTACATCTTTCCATTCAAGAAGCCTTTCGCTAAGGCTGTTCTTGTGGAATTGGCAAAGGATATTTGGAAGCCCATAGAGGGCTATGGTGAAAAGGAAATATCTTCCGCTCAAAACTGGAAAGAAGCTTGAGAAACTGCTCTGTGTTCTGTTAATTCATCTCACAGAGTTACATCTTTCCTTCAAGAAGCCTTTCGCTAAGGCTGTTCTTTTGGAATTGGCAAAGGATATTTGGAAGCCCATAGAGGGCTATGGTGAAAAGGAAATATCTTCCGCTCAAAACTGGAAAGAAGCTTGAGAAACTGCTCTGTGTTCTGTTAATTCATCTCACAGAGTTACATCTTTCCTTCAAGAAGCCTTTCGCTAAGGCTGTTCTTGTGGAATTGGCAAAGGATATTTGGAAGCCCATAGAGGGCTATGGTGAAAAGGAAATATCTTCCGTTCAAAACTGGAAAGAAGCTTTCTGAGAAACTGCTCTGTGTTCTGTGAAATTATCTCACAGAGTTACATCTTTCCATTCAGCAACCCTTTCGCTAAGGCTGTTTTTCTGGAATTGGCAAAGGATATTTGGAAGCCCAGAGGGCTATGGTGAAAAGGAAATATCTTCCGCTCAAAACTGGAAAGAAGCTTGAGAAACTGCTCTGTGTTCTGTTAATTCATCTCACAGAGTTACATCTTTCCTTCAAGAAGCCTTTCGCTAAGGCTGTTCTTGTGGAATTGGCAAAGGATATTTGGAAGCCCATAGAGGGCTATGGTGAAAAGGAAATATCTTCCGCTCAAAACTGGAAAGAAGCTTGAGAAACTGCTCTGTGTTCTGTTAATTCATCTCACAGAGTTACATCTTTCCTTCAAGAAGCCTTTCGCTAAGGCTGTTCTTGTGGAATTGGCAAAGGATATTTGGAAGCCCATAGAGGGCTATGGTGAAAAGGAAATATCTTCCGTTCAAAATTGGAAAGAAGCTTTCTGAGAAACTGCTCTGTGTTCTGTTAATTCATCTCACAGAGTTACATCTTTCCTTCAAGAAGCCTTTCGCTAAGGCTGTTCTTGTGGAATTAGCAAAGGGATATTTGGAAGCCCATAGAGGGCTATGGTGAAAAGGAAATATCTTCCGTTCAAAACTGGAAAGAAGCTTTCTGAGAAACTGCTCTGTGTTCTGTGAATTCATCTCACAGAGTTACATCTTTCCGTTCAAGAAGCCTTTCGCTAAGGCTGTTCTTGTGGAATTGGCAAAGATATTTGGAAGCCCATAGAGGCTATGGTGAAAAAAATATCTTCCGTTCAAAACTGGAAAGAAGCTTTCTGAGAAACTGCTCTGTGTTCTGTTAATTCATCTCACAGAGTTACATCTTTCCTTCAAGAAGACTTTCGCTAAGGCTGTTCTTGTGGAATTGGCAAAGGATATTTGGAAGCCCATAGAGGGCTATGGTGAAAAGGAAATATCTTCCGTTCAAAACTGGAAAGAAGCTTTCTGAGAAACTGCTCTGTGTTCTGTTAATTCATCTCACAGAGTTACATCTTTCCTTCAAAAGCCTTTCGCTAAAGCTGTTCTTGTGGAATTGGCAAAGGATATTTGGAAGCCCATAGAGGGCTATGGTGAAAAGGAAATATCTTCCGCTTCAAAACTGGAAAGAAGCTTTCTGAGAAACTGCTCTGTGTTCTGTGAATTCATCTCACAGAGTTACATCCTTCCTTCAAGAAGCCTTTCGCTAAGGCTGTTCTTGTGGAATTGGCAAAGATATTTGGAAGCCCATAGAGGGCTATGGTGAAAAGGAAATATCTTCCGCTCAAAACTGGAAAGAAGCTTTCTGAGAAACTGCTCTGTGTTCTGTAATTCATCTCACAGAGTTACATCCTTCCTTCAAGAAGCCTTCGCTAAGGCTGTTCTTGTGGAATTGGCAAAGTGATATTTGGAAGCCCAAGAGGGCTATGGTGAAAAGGAAATATCTTCCGCTCAAAACCGGAAAGAAGCTTTCTGAGAAACTGCTCTGTGTTCTGTGAATTCATCTCACAGAGTTACATCCTTCCTTCAAGAAGCCTTTCGCTAAGGCTGTTCTTGTGGAATTGGCAAGGGATATTTGGAAGCCCATAGAGGGCTATGGTGAAAAAGGAAATATCTTCCGCTCAAACTGGAAAGAAGCTTTCTGAGAAACTGCTCTGTGTTCTGTAATTCATCTCACAGAGTTACATCCTTCCTTCAAGAAGCCTTCGCTAAGGCTGTTCTTGTGGAATTGGCAAAGTGATATTTGGAAGCCCAAGAGGGCTATGGTGAAAAGGAAATATCTTCCGCTCAAAACCGGAAAGAAGCTTTCTGAGAAACTGCTCTGTGTTCTATTAATTCATTTCACAGAGTTACATCTTTCCCTTCAAGAAGCCTTCGCTAAGGCTGTTCTTGTGGAATTGGCAAAGGATATTTGGAAGCCCTTAGAGGGCTATGGTGAAAAGGAAATATCTTCCGCTCAAACTGGAAAGAAGCTTTCTGAGAAACTGCTCTGTGTTCTGTTAATTCATCTCACAGAGTTACATCTTTCCTTCAAGCCTTTCGCTAAGCTGTTCTTGTGGAATTAGCAAAGGATATTTGGAAGCCCATAGAGGGCTATGGTGAAAAAGGAAATATCTTCCGCTCAAACTGGAAAGAATCTTTCTGAGAAACTGCTCTGTGTTCTGTTAATTCATCTCACAGAGTTACATCCTTCCTTCAAGAAGCCTTTCGCTAAGGCTGTTCTTGTGGAATTGGCAAAGGATATTTGGAAGCCCCTAGAGGGCTATGGTGAAAAGGAAATATCTTCCGCTCAAACTGGAAAGAAGCTTTCTGAGAAACTGCTCTGTGTTCTGTTAATTCATCTCACAGAGTTACATCTTTCCCTTCAAGAAGCCTTTCGCTAAGGCTGTTCTTGTGGAATTGGCAAAGGATATTTGGAAGCCCCTAGAGGGCTATGGTGAAAAAGGAAATATCTTCCGCTCAAACTGGAAAGAAGCTTGAGAAACTGCTCTGTGTTCTGTTAATTCATCTCACAGAGTTACATCTTTCCCTTCAAAGCCTTTCGCTAAGGCTGTTCTTGTGGAATTGGCAAAGTGATATTTGGAAGCCCATAGAGGGCTATGGTGAAAAGGAAATATCTTCCGTTCAAAACTGGAAAGAAGCTTTCTGAGAAACTGCTCTGTGTTCTGTTAATTCATCTCACAGAGTTACATCTTTCCCTTCAAGAAGACTTTCGCTAAGGCTGTTCTTGTGGAATTGGCAAAGTGATATTTGGAAGCCCATAGAGGGCTATGGTGAAAAAGGAAATATCTTCCGTTCAAAACTGGAAAGAAGCTTTCTGAGAAACTGCTCTGTGTTCTATTAATTCATTTCACAGAGTTACATCTTTCCCTTCAAGAAGACTTTCGCTAAGGCTGTTCTTGTGGAATTGGCAAAGTGATATTTGGAAGCCCTTAGAGGGCTATGGTTAAAAAGGAAATATCTTCCGTTCAAAACTGGAAAGAAGCTTTCTGAGAAACTGCTCTGTGTTCTGTTAATTCATCTCACAGAGTTACATCTTTCCATTCAAGAAGCCTTTCGCTAAGGCTGTTCTTGTGGAATTGGCAAAGGGATATTTGGAAGCCCATAGAGGGCTATGGTGAAAAAGGAAATATCTTCCGTTCAAAACTGGAAAGAAGCTTTCTGAGAATCTGCTCTGTGTTCTGTTATTCATCTCACAGAGTTACATCTTTCCCTTCAAGAAGCCTTTCGCTAAGACTGTTCTTTGGAATTGGCAAAGGGATATTTGGAAGCCCATAGAGGGCTATGGTGAAAAAGGAAATATCTTCCGTTCAAAACTGGAAAGAAGCTTTCTGAGAAACTGCTCTGTGTTCTGTTAATTCATCTCACAGAGTTACATCTTTCCCTTCAAGAAGCCTTTCGCTAAGGCTGTTCTTGTGGAATTGGCAAAGTGATATTTGGAAGCCCATGGAGGGCTATGGTGAAAAAGGAAATATCTTCCGTTCAAACTGGAAAGAAGCTTTCTGAGAAACTGCTCTGTGTTCTGTGAAATCATCTCACAGAGTTACATCTTTCCATTCAGCAACCCTTTCGCTAAGGCTGTTTTTCTGGAATTGGCAAAGGGATATTTGGAAGCCCGTAGAGGGCTATGGTGAAAAAGGAAATATCTTCCGTTCAAAACTGGGAAGACGCTTTCTGAGAAACTGCTCTGTGTTCTGTTAATTCATCTCACAGAGTTACATCTTTCCCTTCAAGAAGCCTTTCGCTAAGGCTGTTCTTGTGGAATTGGCAAAGGGATATTTGGAAGCCCATAGAGGGCTATGGTGAAAACGGAAATATCTTCCGTTCAAAATTGGAAAGAAGCTTTCTGAGAAACTGCTCTGTGTTCTGTTAATTCATCTCACAGAGTTACATCTTTCCCTTCAAGAAGCCTTTCCCGAAGACTGTTCTTTTGGAATTGGCAAAGTGATATTTGGAAGCCCATAGAAGACTATGGTGAATAAGGAAATATCTTCCGTTCAAAACTGGAAAGAAGCTTTCTGAGAAACTGCTCTGTGTTCTGTTAATTCATCTCACAGAGTTACATCTTTCCCTTCAAGAAGCCTTTCGCTAAGGCTGTTCTTGTGGAATTGGCAAAGGGATATTTGGAAGCCCATAGAGGGCTATGGTGAAAAAGGAAATATCTTCCGTTCAAAACTGGAAAGAAGCTTTCTGAGAAACTGCTCTGTGTTCTGTTAATTCATCTCACAGAGTTACATCTTTCCCTTCAAGAAGCCTTTCGCTAAGGCTGTTCTTGTGGAATTGGCAAAGGATATTTGGAAGCCCATGGAGGGCTATGGTGAAAAGGAAATATCTTCCGTTCAAAACTGGAAAGAAGCTTTCTGAGAAACTGCTCTGTGTTCTGTGAAATCATCTCACAGAGTTACATCTTTCCATTCAAGAAGCCTTCGCTAAGGCTGTTCTTTTGGAATTGGCAAAGGGATATTTGGAAGCGCGTAGAGGGCTATGGTGAAAAAGGAAATATCTTCCGTTCAAAACTGGAAAGAAGCATTCTGAGAAACTGCTCTGTGTTCTGTTAATTCATCTCACAGAGTTACATCTTTCCGTTCAAGAAGCCTTTCGCTAAGGCTGTTCTTGTGGAATTGGCAAAGGGATATTTGGAAGCCCATAGAGGGCTATGGTGAAAAAGGAAATAGCTTCCGTTCAAAACTGGAAATAAGCCTTCTGAGAAACTGCTCTGTGTTCTGTAAATTCATCTCACAGAGTTACATCTTTCTCTTCAAGAAGCCTTTCGCTAAAGCTGTTCTTGAGGAATTGGCAAAGGGATATTTGGAAGCCCATAGAGGGCTATGGTGAAAAAGGAAATATCTTCCGTTCAAAACTGGAAAGAAGCTTTCTGAGAAACTGCTCTGTGTTCTGTGAATTCATCTCACAGAGTTACATCCTTCCCTTCAAGAAGCCTTTCGCTAAGGCTGTTCTTGTGGAATTGGCAAAGGGATATTTGGAAGCCCATAGAGGGCTATGGTGAAAAAGGAAATATCTTCCGTTCAAAACTGGAAAGAAGCTTTCTGAGAAACTGCTCTGTGTTCTGTAATTCATCTCACAGAGTTACATCTTTCTCTTCAAGAAGCCTTTCGCTAAAGCTGTTCTTGAGGAATTGGCAAAGGGATATTTGGAAGCCCATAGAGGGCTATGGTGAAAAAGGAAATATCTTCCGTTCAAAACTGGAAAGAAGCTTTCTGAGAAACTGCTCTGTGTTCTGTGAATTCATCTCACAGAGTTACATCCTTCCTTCAAGAAGCCTTTCGCTAAGGCTGTTCTTGTGGAATTGGCAAAGGGATATTTGGAAGCCCATAGAGGGCTATGGTGAAAAAGGAAATATCTTCCGTTCAAAACTGGAAAGAAGCTTTCTGAGAAACTGCTCTGTGTTCTGTAAATTCATCTCACAGAGTTACATCTTTCCCTTCAAGAAGCCTTTCGCTAAGGCTGTTCTTGTGGAATTGGCAAAGGGATATTTGGAAGCCCATAGAGGGCTATGGTGAAAAAGGAAATATCTTCCGTTCAAAACTGGAAAGAAGCTTTCTGAGAAACTGCTCTGTGTTCCGTGAAATCATCTCACAGAATTACATCTTTCCATTCAGCAAGCCATTCGCTAAGGCTGTTCTTGTGGAATTGGCAAAGGGATATTTGGAAGCCCGTAGAGGGCTACGGTGAAAAAGGAAATATCTTCCGTTCAAAATTGGAAAGAATCTTTCTGAGAAACTGCTCTGTGTTCTGTTAATTCATCTCACAGAGTTACATCTTTCCCTTCAAGAAGCCTTTCCCGAAGACTGTTCTTTTGGAATTGGCAAAGTGATATTTGGAAACCCATAGAAGACTATGGTGAATAAGGAAATATCTTCCGTTCAAAACTGGAAAGAAGCATTCTGAGAAACTGCTCTGTGTTCTGTTAATTCATCTCACAGAGTTACATCTTTCCCTTCAAGAAGCCTTTCGCTAAGGCTGTTCTTGTGGAATTGGCAAAGGGATATTTGGAAGCCCATAGAGGGCTATGGTGAAAAAGGAAATAGCTTCCGTTCAAAACTGGAAAGAAGCCTTCTGAGAAACTGCTCTGTGTTCTGTGAATTCATCTCACAGAGTTACATCTTTCTCTTCAAGAAGCCGTTCGCTAAAACTCTTCTTGTGGAATTGGCAAAGTTATATTTGGAAACCCATAGAGGGCTATGGTGAAAAAGGAAATATCTTCCGTTCAAAACTGGAAAGAAGCTTTCTGAGAAACTGCTCTGTGTTCTGTTAATTCATCTCACAGAGTTACATCTTTCCCTTCAAGAAGCCTTTGCTAAGGCTGTTCTTGTGGAATTGGCAAAGGGATATTTGGAAGCCCATAGAGGGCTATGGTGAAAAAGGAAATAGCTTCCGTTCAAAACTGGAAAGAAGCCTTCTGAGAAACTGCTCTGTGTTCTGTGAATTCATCTCACAGAGTTACATCTTTCTCTTCAAGAAGCCGTTCGCTAAAACTCTTCTTGTGGAATTGGCAAAGTTATATTTGGAAACCCATAGAGGGCTATGGTGAAAAAGGAAATATCTTCCGTTCAAAACTGGAAAGAAGCTTTCTGAGAAACTGCTCTGTGTTCTGTGAATTCATCTCACAGAGTTACATCTTTCCCTTCAAGAAGCCTTTCGCTAAGGCTGTTCTTGTGGAATTGGCAAAGGGATATTTGGAAGCCCATAGAGGGCTATGGTGAAAAAGGAAATATCTTCCGTTCAAAACTGGAAAGAAGCTTTCTGAGAAACTGCTCTGTGTTCTGTAAATTCATCTCACAGAGTTACATCTTTCCCTTCAAGAAGCCTTTCGCTAAGGCTGTTCTTGTGGAATTGGCAAAGGGATATTTGGAAGCCCATAGGGCTATGGTGAAAAAGGAAATATCTTCCGTTCAAAACTGGAAAGAAGCTTTCTGAGAAACTGCTCTGTGTTCTATTAATTCATCTCACAGAGTTACATCTTTCCCTTCAAGAAGCCTTTCGCTAAGGCTGTTCTTGTGGAATTGGCAAAGGGATATTTGGAAGCCCCTAGAGGGCTATGGTGAAAAAGGAAATATCTTCCTTTCAAATCTGGAAAGAAGCTTTTTGAGAAACTGCTCTGTGTCCTGTTAATTCTTCTCACAGAGTTACATCTTTCTCTTCAAGAAGCCTTTCGCTAAGGCTGTTCTTGTGGAATTGGCAAAGTGATATTTGGAAGCCCATAGAGGGCTATGGTGAAAAAGGAAATATCTTCCGTTGAAAACCGGAAAGAAGCTTTCTGAGAAACTACTCTGTGTTCTATTAATTCACTTCACAGAGTTACATCTTTCCCTTCAAAAAGCCTTTCGCTAAGGCTGTTCTTGTGGAATTGGCAAAGTGATATTTGGAAGCCCATACAGGGCTATGGTGAAAAAGGAAATATCTTCCGTTCAAAACTGGAAAGAATCTTTCTGAGAATCTCCTCTGTGTTCTGTTAGTTCATCTCACAGAGTTACATCTTTCCCTTCAAGAAGCCTTTAGCTAAGACTGTTCTTTGGAATTGGCAAAGTGATATTTGGAAACCCATAGAGGGCTATGGTGAAAAAGGAAATATCTTCCGTTCAAAACTGGAAAGAAGCTTTCTGAGAAACTGCTCTGTGTTCTGTTAATTCATCTCACAGAGTTACATCTTTCCGTTCAAGAAGCCTTTCGCTAAGGCTGTTCTTGTGGAATTGGCAAAGGGATATTTGGAAGCCCATAGAGGGCTATGGTGAAAAAGGAAATATCTTCCGTTCAAAACTGGAAAGAAGCTTTCTGAGAATCTGCTCTGTGTTCTGTTAGTTCATCTCACAGAGTTACATCTTTCCCTTCAAGAAGCCTTTCGCTAAGACTGTTCTTTGGAATTGGCAAAGTGATATTTGGAAGCCCATAGAGGGCTATGGTGAAAAAGGAAATATCTTCCGTTCAAAACTGGAAAGAAGCTTTCTGAGAAACTGCTCTGTGTTCTGTTAATTCATCTCACAGAGTTACATCTTTCCGTTCAAGAAGCCTTTCGCTAAGGCTGTTCTTGTGGAATTGGCAAAGGATATTTGGAAGCCCATAGACGGCTATGGTGAAAAAGAAAATATCTTCCGTTCAAAACTGGAAAGAAGCTTTCTGAGAAACTGCTCTGTGTTCTGTTAATTCATCTCACAGAGTTACATCTTTCTCTTCAAGAAGCCTTTCGCTAAGGCTGTTCTTGTGGAATTGGCAAAGGGATATTTGGAAGCCCATAGAGGGCTATGGTGAAAAAGGAAATATCTTCCGTTCAAAACTGGAAGAAGCTTTCTGAGAAACTGCTCTGTGTTCTATTAATTCATCTCACAGAGTTACATCTTTCCCTTCAAGAATCCTTTCGCTAAGGCTGTTCTTGTGGAAATGGCAAAGTGATATTTGGAAGCCCCTAGAGGGCTATGGTGAAAAAGGAAATATCTTCCGTTCAAAACTGGAAAGAAGCTTTCTGAGAAACTGCTCTGTGTTCTGTTAATTCATCTCACAGAGTTACATCTTTCCTTCAAGAAGCCTTTCCTAAGGCTGTTCTTGTGGAATTGGCAAAGGGATATTTGGAAGCCCATAGAGGGCTATGGTGAAAAAGGAAATATCTTCCGTTCAAAACTGGAAAGAAGCTTTCTGAGAAACTGCTCTGTGTTCTGTTAATTCATCTCACAGAGATACATGTTTCCCTTCAAGAAGCCTTTCGCTAAGGCTGTTCTTGTGGAATTGGCAAAGGGATATTAGGAAGCCCCTAGAGGGCTATGGTGAAAAAGGAAATATCTTCCGTTCAAAACTGGAAAGAAGCTTTCTGAGAAACTGCTCTGTGTTCTGTGAATTCATCTCACAGAGTTACATCTTTCCCATCAAGAGGCCTTTCGCTAAGGCCGTTCTTGAGCAATTGGCAGAGGGATATTTGGAAACCCATAGAGGGCTATGGTGATAAGGAAATATCTTCCGTTCAAAACTGGAAAGAAGCTTTCTGAGAAACTGCTCTGTGTTCTGTTAATTCATCTCACAGAGTTACATCTTTCCCTTCAAGAAGCCTTTCGCTAACGCTGTTCTTGTGGAATTGGCAAAGGATATTTGGAAGCCGATAGAGGGCTATGGTGAAAAAGGAAATATCTTCCGTTCAAAACTGGAAAGAAGCTTTGTGAGAAACTGCTCTGTTCTGTTAATTCATCTCACAGAGTTACATCTTTCCTTCAAGAAGCCTTTCGCTAAGGCTGTTCTTGTGGAATTGGCAAAGGGATATTTGGAAGCCCATAGAGGGCTATGGTGAAAAAGGAAATATCTTCCGTTCAAAACTGGAAAGAAGCTTTCTGAGAAACTACTCTGTGTTCTGTTAATTCATCTCACAGAGTTACATCTTTCCTTCAAGAAGCCTTTCGCTAAAGCTGTTCTTGTGGAATTGGCAAAGGGATATTTGGAAGCCCATACAGGGCTATGGTGAAAAAGGAAATATCTTCCGTTCAAAACTGGAAAGAAGCTTTCTGAGAAACTGCTCTGTGTTCTGTTAATTCATCTCACAGAGTTACATCTTTCGCTTCAAGAAGCCTTTCGCTAAGGCTGTTCTTGTGGAATTGGCAAAGGATATTTGGAAGCCCATAGAGGCTATGGTGAAAAAGGAAATATCTTCCGTTCAAAACTGGAAAGAAGCTTTCTGAGAAACTGCTCTGTGTTCTGTGAATTCATCTCACAGAGTTACATCTTTCCGTTCAAGAAGCCTTTCGCTAAGGCTGTTCTTGTGGAATTGGCAAAGAGATATTGGGAAGCCCATAGAGGGCTACGGTGAAAAAGGAAATATCTTCTGTTCAAAACTGGAAAGAAGTTTTCTGAGAAACTGCTCTGTGAACTGTTTATTCATCTCACAGAGTTACATCTTTAACTTCAAGAAGACTTTCGCTAAGGCTGTTCTTGTGGAATTGGCAAAGGGATATTTGGAAGCCCATAGAGGGCTACGGTGAAAAAGGATATATGTTCCGTTCAAAACTGGAAAGAAGCTTTCTGAGAAACTGCTCTGTGTTCTGTTAATTCATCTCACAGAGTTACAGCTTTCTCTTCAAGAAGCCTTTCGCTAAAGCTGTTCTTGTGGAATTGGCAAAGTTATATTTGGAAGCCCATAGAGGGCTATGGTGAAAAAGGAAATATCTTCCGTTCAAAACTGGAAAGAAGCTTTCTGAGAAACTGCTCTGTGTTCTGTTAATTCCTCTCACAGAGTTACATCTTTCCGTTCAAGAAGCCTTTCGCTAAGGCTGTTCTTGTGGAATAGGCAAAGGGATATGTGGAAGCCCATAGAGGGCTATGGTGAAAAAGGAAATATCTTCCGTTCAAAACTGGAAAGAAGCTTTCTGAGAAACTGCTCTGTGTTCTATTAATTCATCTCACAGAGTTACATCTTTCCTTCAAAGCCTTTCGCTAAGGCTGTTCTTGTGGAATTAGCAAAGGGATATTTGGAAGCCCTAGAGGGCTATGGTGAAAAAGGAAATATCTTCCGTTCAAAACTGGAAAGAAGCTTTCTGAGAAACTGCTCTGTGTTCTGTGAATTCATCTCACAGAGTTACATCTTTCCCATCAAGAAGCCTTTCGCTAAGGCTGTTCTTGTGGAATTGGCAAAGTGATATTTGGAAGCCCATAGAGGGCTATGGTGAAAAAGGAAATAACTTCCGTTCAAAACCGGAAAGAAGCTTTCTGAGAAACTGCTCTGTGTTCTGTTAATTCATCTCACAGAGTTACATCTTTCCTTCAAGAAGCCTTTCGCTAAGGCTGTTCTTGTGGAATTGGCAAAGGGATATTTGGAAGCCCATAGAGGGCTATGGTGAAAAAGGAAATATCTTCCGTTCAAAACTGGAAAGAAGCTTTCTGAGAAACTGCTCTGTGTTGTGTTAATTCATTTCACAGAGTTACATCTTTCCCTTCAAGAAGCCTTCGCTAAGGCTGTTCTTGTGGAATTGGCAAAGTGATATTTGGAAGCCCATAGAGGGCTATGGTGAAAAAGGAAATATCTTCCGCTCAAAACTGGAAAGAAGCTTTCTGAGAAACTGCTCTGTGTTCTGTTAATTCATCTCACAGAGTTACATCTTTCCTTCAGGAAGCCTTTCGCTAAGGCTGTTCTTGTGGAATTGGCAAAGGATATTTGGAAGCCCATGGAGGGCTATGGTGAAAAGGAAATATCTTCCGCTCAAAACTGGAAAGAAGCTTTCTGAGAAACTGCTCTGTGTTCTCTTAATTCATCTCACAGAGTTACATCTTTCCTTCAAAGCCTTTCGCTAAGGCTGTTCTTGTGGAATTGGCAAAGTGATATTTGGAAGCCCATAGAGGGCTATGGTGAAAAGGAAATATCTTCCGCTCAAAACTGGAAAGAAGCTTTCTGAGAAACTGCTCTGTGTTCTGTGAATTCATCTCACAGAGTTACATCTTTCCATTCAGAAGCCTTTCGCTAAGGCTGTTCTTGTGGAATTGGCAAAGGATATTTGGAAGCCCATAGAGGGCTATGGTGAAAAAGGAAATATCTTCCGCTCAAAACTGGAAATAAGCCTTCTGAGAAACTGCTCTGTGTTCTGTAATTCATCTCACAGAGTTACATCTTTCCTTCAAGAAGCCTTTCGCTAAGGCTGTTCTTGTGGAATTGGCAAAGGATATTTGGAAGCCCATAGAGGGCTATGGTGAAAAGGAAATATCTTCCGCTCAAAACTGGAAAGAAGCTTGAGAAACTGCTCTGTGTTCTGTTAATTCATCTCACAGAGTTACATCTTTCCTTCAAGAAGCCTTTCGCTAAGGCTGTTCTTGTGGAATTGGCAAAGGATATTTGGAAGCCCATACAGGGCTATGGTGAAAAGGAAATATCTTCCGTTCAAAACTGGAAAGAAGCTTTCTGAGAAACTGCTCTGTGTTCTGTTAATTCATCTCACAGAGTTACATCTTTCCTTCAAGAAGCCTTTCGCTAAGGCTGTTCTTGTGGAATTGGCAAAGGATATTTGGAAGCCCATAGAGGGCTATGGTGAAAAAGGAAATATCTTCCGCTCAAAACTGGAAAGAAGCTTTCTGAGAAACTGCTCTGTGTTCTGTGAATTCATCTCACAGAGTTACATCTTTCCTTCAAGAAGCCTTTCGCTAAGGCTGTTCTTGTGGAATTGGCAAAGAGATATTTGGAAGCCCATAGAGGGCTACGGTGAAAAAGGAAATATCTTCTGTTCAAAACTGGAAAGAAGTTTTCTGAGAAACTGCTCTGTGAACTGTTTATTCATCTCACAGAGTTACATCTTTAACTTCAAGAAGACTTTCGCTAAGGCTGTTCTTGTGGAATTGGCAAAGGGATATTTGGAAGCCCATAGAGGGCTACGGTGAAAAAGGATATATGTTCCGTTCAAAACTGGAAAGAAGCTTTCTGAGAAACTGCTCTGTGTTCTGTTAATTCATCTCACAGAGTTACAGCTTTCTCTTCAAGAAGCCTTTCGCTAAAGCTGTTCTTGAGGAATTGGCAAAGGGATATTTGGAAGCCCATAGAGGGCTATGGTGAAAAAGGAAATATCTTCCGTTCAAAACTGGAAAGAAGCTTTCGGAGAAACTACTCTGTGTTCTGTTAATTCATCTCACAGAGTTACATGTTTCCCTTCAAGAAGCCTTTCTCTAAAGCTGTTCTTGTGGAATTGGCAAAGGGATATTTGGAAGCCCATACAGGGCTATGGTGAAAAAGAAAATATCTTCCGTTCCAAATTGGAAAGAAGCTTTCTGAGAAACTGCTCTGTGTTCTGTTAATTCATCTCACAGAGTTACATCTTTCCCTTCAAGAAGCCTTTCGCTAAGGCTGTTCTTGTGGAATTGGCAAAGGGATATTTGGAAGCCCATAGAGGGCTATGGTGAAAAAGGAAATATCTTCCGTTCAAAACTGGAAAGAAGCTTTCTGAGAAACTGCTCTGTGTTCTGTGAATTCATCTCACGGAGTTACATCTGTCCGTTCAAGAAGCCTTTCGCTAAGGCTGTTCTTGTGGAATTGGCAAAGAGATATTGGGAAGCCCATAGAGGGCTACGGTGAAAAAGGAAATATCTTCTGTTCAAAACTGGAAAGAAGTTTTCTGAGAAACTGCTCTGTGAACTGTTTATTCATCTCACAGAGTTACATCTTTAACTTCAAGAAGACTTTCGCTAAGGCTGTTCTTGTGGAATTGGCAAAGGATATTTGGAAGCCCACTGGTGAAAAGGATATATGTTCCGTTCAAAACTGGAAAGAAGCTTGAGAAACTGCTCTGTGTTCTGTTAATTCATCTCACAGAGTTACAGCTTTCTCTTCACAGTTTTCGCTAAAGCTGTTCTTGTGGAATTGGCAAAGTTATATTTGGAAGCCCATAGAGGGCTATGGTGAAAAAGGAAATATCTTCCGTTCAAAACTGGAAAGAAGCTTTCTGAGAAACTGCTCTGTGTTCTGTTAATTCCTCTCACAGAGTTACATCTTTCCGTTCAAGAAGCCTTTCGCTAAGGCTGTTCTTGTGGAATAGGCAAAGGGATATGTGGAAGCCCATAGAGGGCTATGGTGAAAAAGGAAATATCTTCCGTTCAAAACTGGAAAGAAGCTTTCTGAGAAACTGCTCTGTGTTCTATTAATTCATCTCACAGAGTTACATCTTTCCCTTCAAGAAGCCTTTCGCTAAGGCTGTTCTTCTGGAATTGGCAAAGGGATATTTGGAAGCCCCTAGAGGGCTATGGTGAAGAAGGAAATATCTTCCTTTCAAAACTGAAAAGAAGCTTTCTGAGAAACTGTTCTGTGTCCTGTTAATTCATCTCACAGAGTTACATCTTTCCCATCAAGAAGCCTTTCGCTAAGGCTGTTCTTGTGGAATTGGCAAAGTGATATTTGGAAGCCCATAGAGGGCTATGGTGAAAAAGGAAATAACTTCCGTTCAAAACCGGAAAGAAGCTTTCTGAGAAACTGCTCTGTGTTCTCTTAATTCATCTCACAGAGTTACATCTTTCCATTCCAGAAGCCTTTCGCTAAGGCTGTTCTTGTGGAATTGGCAAAGGGATATTTGGAAGCCGATGGAGGGCTATGGTGAAAAAGGAAATATCTTCCGTTCAAAACTGGAAAGAAGCTTTCTGAGAAACTGCTCTGTGTTGTGTTAATTCATTTCACAGAGTTACATCTTTCCCTTCAAGAAGCCTTTCGCTAAGGCTGTTCTTGTGGAATTGGCAAAGTGATATTTGGAAGCCCATAGAGGGCTATGGTGAAAAAGGAAATAACTTCCGTTCAAATCCGGAAAGAAGCTTTCTGAGAAACTGCTCTGTGTTCTGTTAATTCATCTCACCGAGTTACATCTTTCCCTTCAGGAAGCCTTTCGCTAAGGCTGTTCTTGTGGAATTGGCAAAGGGATATTTGGAAGCCGATGGAGGGCTATGGTGAAAAAGGAAATATCTTCCGTTCAAAACTGGAAAGAAGCTTTCTGAGAAACTGCTCTGTGTTCTCTTAATTCATCTCACAGAGTTACATCTTTCCGTTCAAGAAGCCTTTCGCTAAGGCTGTTCTTGTGGAATTGGAAAAGTGATATTTGGAAGCCCATGGAGGGCTATGGTGAAAAAGGAAATATCTTCCGTTCAAACTGGAAAGAAGCTTTCTGAGAAACTGCTCTGTGTTCTGTGAAATCATCTCACAGAGTTACATCTTTCCATTCAGCAAGCCTTTCGCTAAGGCTGTTCTTTTGGAATTGGCAAAGGGATATTTGGAAGCCCATAGAGGGCTATGGTGAAAAAGGAAATAGCTTCCGTTCAAAACTGGAAATAAGCCTTCTGAGAAACTGCTCTGTGTTCTGTGAAT
>JAKFHT010001463.1:0-28921 GCA_023783455.1 Erythrocebus patas | reverse complement strand
AAAAAAAAAAAAAAAAAAAAAAAAAAAAAAAAAAAAAAAAAAAAAAAAAAAAAAAAAAAAAAAAAAAAAAAAAAAAAAAAAAAAAAAAAAAAAAAAAAAAAAAAAAAAAAAAAAAAAAAAAAAAAAAAAAAAAAAAAAAAAAAAAAAAAAAAAAAAAAAAAAAAAAAAAAAAAAAAAAAAAAAAAAAAAAAAAAAAAAAAAAAAAAAAAAAAAAAAAAAAAAAAAAAAAAAAAAAAAAAAAAAAAAAAAAAAAAAAAAAAAAAAAAAAAAAAAAAAAAAAAAAAAAAAAAAAAAAAAAAAAAAAAAAAAAAAAAAAAAAAAAAAAAAAAAAAAAAAAAAAAAAAAAAAAAAAAAAAAAAAAAAAAAAAAAAAAAAAAAAAAAAAAAAAAAAAAAAAAAAAAAAAAAAAAAAAAAAAAAAAAAAAAAAAAAAAAAAAAAAAAAAAAAAAAAAAAAAAAAAAAACTGGAAAGAAGCTTTCTGAGAAACTGCTTAGTGTTCTGTTAATGCATCTCACAGAGTTACAGCTTTCCTTCAAGAAGCCTTTCGCTAAGGCTGTTCTTGTGGAATTGGCAAGTGATATTTGGAAGCCCATAGAGGGCTATGGTGAAAAAGGAAATATCTTCCGTTAAAACTGGAAGAAGCTTTCTGAGAAACTGCTTTGTGTTCTGTTAATACATCTCACAGAGTTACATCTTTCCTTCAAGAAGCCTTTCACTAAGGCTGTTCTTGTGGAATTGGAAAGTGATATTTGGAAGCCCATAGAGGGCTATGGTGAAAAAGGAAATATCTTCCGTTAAAACTGGAAAGAAGCTTTCTGAGAAACTGCTTTGGGTTCTGTTAATACATCTCACAGAGTTACATCTTTCCTTCTAGAAGCCTTTCGCTAAGGCTGTTCTTGTGGAATTGGAAAAGTGATATTTGGAAGCCCATAGAGGGCTATGGTGAAAAAGGAAATATCTTCCGTTAAAACTGGAAAGAAGCTTTCTGAGAAACTGCTTTGTGTTCTGTTAATACATCTCACAGAGTTACAGCTTTCCTTCAAAGCCTTTCGCTAAGGCTGTTCTTGTGGAATTGGCAAAGTGATATTTGGAAGCCCAGAGGGCTATGGTGAAAAAGGAAATATCTTCCGTTAAAACTGGAAAGAAGCTTTCTGAGAAACTGCTTTGTGTTCTGTTAATACATCTCACAGAGTTACATCTTTCCCTTCAAGAAGCCTTTCGCTAAGGCTGTTCTTGTGGAATTTAGAAAGTGATATTTGGAAGCCCATAGAGGGCTATGGTGAAAAAGGAAATATCTTCCGTTAAAACTGGAAGAAGCTTTCTGAGAAACTGCTTTGTGTTCTGTTAATACATCTCACAGAGTTACATCTTTCCTTCAAGAAGCCTTTCGCTAAGGCTGTTCTTGTGGAATTGGCAAAGTGATATTTGGAAGCCCATAGGGCTATGGTGAAAAAGGAAATACCTTCCGTTAAAACTGGAAAGAAGCTTTCTGAGAAACTACTTTGTCTTCTGTTAATTCATCTCGCAGAGTTACAGCTTTCCCTTCAAGAAGCCTTTCGCTAAGGCTGTTCTTGTGGAATTGGAAAAGTGATATTTGGAAGCCCATAGAGGGCTATGGTGAAAAAGGAAATATCTTCCGTCACAAACTGGAAAGAAGCTTTCTGAGAAACTGCTTTGTGTTCTGTTAATACATCTCACAGAGTTATAGCTTTCCCTTCAGGAAGCCTTTCGCTAAGGCTATTCTTGTGGAATTGGCAAAGTGATATTTGGAAGCCCATAGAGGACTATGGTGAAAAAGGAAATATCTTTTTTTAAAAACTGGAAAGAAGCTTTCTGAGAAACTGCTTAGTGTTCTGTTAATGCATCTCACAGAGTTACAGCTTTCCCTTCAAGAAGCCTTTCGCTAAGGCTGTTCTTGTGAAATTGGCAAAGTGATATTTGGAAGCCCATAGAGGGCTATGGTGAAAAAGGAAATATCTTCCGTTAAAACTGGAAAGAAGCCTTCTGAGAAATTGCTTTGAGTTCTGTTAATTCATCTCACAGAGTTACAGCTTTCCCTTCAAGAGGCCTTTTGCTAAGGCTGTTCTTGTGGTATTGGCAAAGTTGTATTTGGAAGCCCATAGAGGGCTATGGTGAAAAAGGAAATATCTTCCGTCAAAAACTGGAAAGAAGCTTTCTGAGAAACTGCTTTGTGTTCTCTTAATTCATCTCACAGAGTTACAGCTTTCCCTTCAGGAAGCCTTTCGCTAAGGCTATTCTTGTGGAATTGGCAAAGTGATATTTGGAAGCCCATAGAGGGCTATGGTGAAAAGGAAATATCTTTTTAAAAACTGGAAAGAAGCTTTCTGAGAAACTGCTTTGTGTTCTGTTAATACATCTCACAGAGTTACATCTTTTCCTTCAAGAAGCCTTTCGCTAAGGCTGTTCTTGTGGAATTGGCAAAGTGATACTTGGAAGCCCATAGAGGGCTAAGGTGAAAAAGGAAATACCTTCCGTTAAAAACTGGAAAGAAGCTTTCTGAAAAACTGCTTTGTGTTCTGTTAATTCATCTCACAGAGTTACAGCTTTCCCTTCAAGAAGCCTTTCGCTGAGGCTGTTCTTGTGGAATTTGGAAAGTGATATTTGGAAGCCCATAGATGGCTATGGTGAAAAAGGAAATATCTTCCGTCACAAACTGGAAAGAAGCTTTCTGAGAAACTGCTTTGTGTTCTGTTAATACATCTCACAGAGTTATAGCTTTCCCTTCAGGAAGCCTTTCGCTAAGGCTATTCTTGTGGAATTGGCAAAGTGATATTTGGAAGCCCATAGAGGACTATGGTGAAAAAGGAAATATCTTTTTTTAAAAACTGGAAAGAAGCTTTCTGAGAAACTGCTTAGTGTTCTGTTAATGCATCTCACAGAGTTACAGCTTTCCCTTCAAGAAGCCTTTCGCTAAGGCTGTTCTTGTGGAATTGGCAAAGTGATATTTGGAAGCCCATAGAGGGCTATGGTGAAAAAGGAAATATCTTCCGTTAAAACTGGAAAGAAGCCTTCTGAGAAATTGCTTTGGGTTCTGTTAATTCATCTCACAGAGTTACAGCTTTCCCTTCAAGAAGCCTTTCGCTAAGGCTGTTCTTGTGGAATTTAGAAAGTGATATTTGGAAGCCCATAGAGGGCTATGGTGAAAAAGGAAATATCTTCCGTTAAAAACTGGAAAGAAGCTTTCTGAGAAACTGCTTTGTGTTCTCTTAATTCATCTCACAGAGTTACAGCTTTCCCTTCAGGAAGCCTTTCGCTAAGGCTATTCTTGTGGAATTGGCAAAGTGATATTTGGAAGCCCATAGAGGGCTATGGTGAAAAAGGAAATATCTTTTTTTAAAAACTGGAAAGAAGCTTTCTGAGAAACTGCTTAGTGTTCTGTTAATGCATCTCACAGAGTTACAGCTTTCCCTTCAAGAAGCCTTTCGCTAAGGCTGTTCTTGTGTAATTGGCAAAGTGATATTTGGAAGCCCTTAGAGGGCTATGGTGAAAAAGGAAATATCTTCCGTTAAAACTGTAAAGAAGCCTTCTGAGAAATTGCTTTGAGTTCTGTTAATTCATCTCACAGAGTTACAGCTTTCCCTTCAAGAAGCCTTTCGCTAAGGCTGTTCTTGTGCAATTTAGAAAGTGATATTTGGAAGCCCATAGAGGGCTATGGTGAAAAAGGAAATACCTTCCGTCAAAAACTGGAAAGAAGCTTTCTGAGAAACTGCTTTGTGTTCTGTTTATACATCTCACAGAGTTACAGCTTTCCCTTCTAGAAGCCTTTCGCTAAGGCTATTCTTGTGGAATTGGCAAAGTGATATTTGGAAGCCCATAGAGGGCTATGGTGAAAAAGGAAATATCTTTTTTTAAAAACTGGAAAGAAGCTTTCTGAGTAACTGCTTAGTGTTCTGTTAATGCATCTCACAGAGTTACAGCTTTCCCTTCAAGAAGCCTTTCGCTAAGGCTGTTCTTGTGGAATTGGCAAAGGGATATTTGGAAGCCCATAGAGGGCTATGGTGAAAAAGGAAATATCTTCCGTTAAAAACTGGAAAGAAGCTTTCTGAGAAACTGCTTTGGGTTCTGTTAATACATCTCACAGAGTTACATCTTTCCCTTCAAGAAGCCTTTCGCTAAGGCTGTTCTTGTGGAATTTAGAAAGTGATATTTGGAAGCCCATAGAGGGCTATGGTGAAAAGGAAATATCTTCCGTTAAAAACTGGAAAGAAGCTTTCTGAGAAACTGCTTTGTGTTCTGTTAATACATCTCACAGAGTTACAGCTTTCCCTTCAAGAAGCCTTTAGCTAAGGCTGTGCTTGTGGAGTTTAGAAAGTGATATTTGGAAGCCCATAGAGGGCTATGGTGAAAAGGAAATATCTTTTTAAAAACTGGAAAGAAGCTTTCTGAGAAACTGCTTAGTGTTCTGTTAATGCATCTCACAGAGTTACAGCTTTCCTTCAAGCCTTTCGCTAAGGCTGTTCTTGTGAAATTGGCAAAGTGATATTTGGAAGCCCATAGAGGGCTATGGTGAAAAAGGAAATATCTTCCGTTAAAACTGGAAAGAAGCCTTCTGAGAAATTGCTTTGAGTTCTGTTAATTCATCTCACAGAGTTACAGCTTTCCCTTCAAGAGGCCTTTTGCTAAGGCTGTTCTTGTGGTATTGGCAAAGTTGTATTTGGAAGCCCATAGAGGGCTATGGTGAAAAAGGAAATATCTTCCG
Source organism: Erythrocebus patas (assembly GCA_023783455.1). Taxonomy (NCBI): domain Eukaryota; kingdom Metazoa; phylum Chordata; class Mammalia; order Primates; family Cercopithecidae; genus Erythrocebus; species Erythrocebus patas. The sequence continues at coordinate 24,202 of JAKFHT010001463.1, read as the reverse complement.
TCAAAAACTGGAAAGAAGCTTTCTGAGAAACTGCTTTGTGTTCTCTTAATTCATCTCACAGAGTTACAGCTTTCCCTTCAGGAAGCCTTTCGCTAAGGCTATTCTTGTGGAATTGGCAAAGTGATATTTGGAAGCCCATAGAGGGCTATGGTGAAAAAGGAAATATCTTTTTTTAAAAACTGGAAAGAAGCTTTCTGAGAAACTGCTTAGTGTTCTGTTAATGCATCTCACAGAGTTACAGCTTTCCCTTCAAGAAGCCTTTCGCTAAGGCTGTTCTTGTGGAATTGGCAAAGTGATATTTGGAAGCCCTTAGAGGGCTATGGTGAAAAAGGAAATATCTTCCGTTAAAACTGTAAAGAAGCCTTCTGAGAAATTGCTTTGAGTTCTGTTAATTCATCTCACAGAGTTACAGCTTTCCCTTCAAGAAGCCTTTCGCTAAGGCTGTTCTTGTGCAATTTAGAAAGTGATATTTGGAAGCCCATAGAGGGCTATGGTGAAAAAGGAAATATCTTCCGTTAAAAACTGGAAAGAAGCTTTCTGAGAAACTGCTTTGTGTTCTGTTAATACATCTCACAGAGTTACAGCTTTCCCTTCTAGAAGCCTTTCGCTAAGGCTATTCTTGTGGAATTGGCAAAGTGATATTTGGAAGCCCATAGAGGGCTATGGTGAAAAAGGAAATATCTTTTTTTAAAAACTGGAAAGAAGCTTTCTGAGAAACTGCTTAGTGTTCTGTTAATGCATCTCACAGAGTTACAGCTTTCCCTTCAAGAAGCCTTTCGCTAAGGCTGTTCTTGTGGAATTGGCAAAGTGATATTTGGAAGCCCATAGAGGGCTATGGTGAAAAAGGAAATATCTTCCGTTAAAAACTGGAAAGAAGCTTTCTGAGAAACTGCTTTGGGTTCTGTTAATACATCTCACAGAGTTACATCTTTCCCTTCTAGAAGCCTTTCGCAAAGGCTGTTCTTGTGGAATTTAGAAAGTGATATTTGGAACCCTGTAGAGGGCTATGGTGAAAAAGGAAATATCTTCCGTTAAAAACTGGAAAGAAGCTTTCTGAGAAACTGCTTTGTGTTCTGTTAATACATCTCACAGAGTTACAGCTTTCCCTTCAAGAAGCCTTTAGCTAAGGCTGTGCTTGTGGAGTTTAGAAAGTGATATTTGGAAGCCCGAAGAGTTCTATGGTGAAAAAGGAAATCTCTTTTTTTAAAAACGGAAAGAAGCTTTCTGAGAAACTGTTTAGTGTTCTGTTAAAGCATCTCACAGAGTTACAGCTTTCCCTTCAAGAAGCCTTTCGCTAAGGCTGTTCTTGTGGAATTTAGAAAGTGATAATTGGAAGCACATAGAGGGATATGGTGAAAAAGGAAATATCTTCCGTTAAGAACTGGAAAGACGCTTTCGGAGAAACTGCTTTGTGTTCTGTTAATACATCTCACAGAGTTACATCTTTCCCTTCTAGAAGCCTTTCGCAAAGGCTGTTCTTGTGGAATTGGCAAAGTGATATTTGGAAGCCCGTAGAGGGCTATGGTGAAAAAGGCAATATCTTCTGTTAAAAACTGGAAAGACGCATTCTGAGAAACTGCTTTGTGTTCTGTTAATATATCTCAAAGAATTACATCTTTCCCTTCAAGAAGCCTTTCACTAAGGCTCTTCTTGTGGAATTGGGAAAGTGATATTTGGAAGCTCGTAGAGGGCAATGGTGAAAAAGGAAATATCTTCCGTTAAAAACTGGAAAGAAGCTTTCTCAGAAACTGCTTTGTGTTCTCTTAATACATCTCACAGAGTTACATCTTTCCCTTCAAGAAGCCTTTCGCTAAGGCTGTTCTTGTGGAATTGGCAAAGTGATATTTGGAAGCCCATAGAGGGCTATGGTGAAAAAGGAAATATCTTCCGTTAAAACTGGAAAGAAGCCTTCTGAGAAACTGCTTTGGGTTCTGTTAATTCATCTCACAGAGTTACAGCTTTCCCTTCAAGAAGCCTTTCGCTAAGGCTGTTCTTGTGGAATTGGCAAAGTGATATTTGGAAGCCCATAGAGGGCTATGGTGAAAAAGGAAATATCTTCCGTTAAAAACTGGAAAGAACCTTTCTGAGAAACTGCTTTGGGTTCTGTTAATACATCTCACACAGTTACATCTTTCCCTTCTAGAAGCCTTTCGCTAAGGCTGTTCTTGTGGAATTTAGAAAGTGATATTTGGAAGCCCATAGAGGGCTATGGTGAAAAAGGAAATATCTTCCGTTAAAAACTGGAAAGAAGCTTTCTGAGAAACTGCTTTGTGTTCTGTTAATACATCTCACAGAGTTACAGCTTTCCCTTCAAGAAGCCTTTAGCTAAGGCTGTTCTTGTGGAATTGGCAAAGTGATATTTGGAAGCCCATAGAGGGCTATGGTGAAAAAGGAAATATCTTCGGTTAAAAACTGGAAAGAACCTTTCTGAGAAACTGCTTTGGGTTCTGTTAATACATCTCACACAGTTACATCTTTCCCTTCTAGAAGCCTTTCGCTAAGGCTGTTCTTGTGGAATTTAGAAAGTGATATTTGGAAGCCCATAGAGGGCTATGGTGAAAAAGGAAATATCTTCCGTTAAAACTGGAAGAAGCTTTCTGAGAAACTGCTTTGTGTTCTGTTAATACATCTCACAGAGTTACAGCTTTCCCTTCAAGAAGCCTTTAGCTAAGGCTGTTCTTGTGGAATTGGCAAAGTGATATTTGGAAGCCCATAGAGGGCTATGGTGAAAAAGGAAATATCTTTTTTTAAAAACTGGAAAGAAGCTTTCTGAGAAACTGCTTAGTGTTCTGTTAATGCATCTCACAGAGTTACAGCTTTCCCTTCAAGAAGCCTTTCGCTAAGGCTGTTCTTGTGGAATTGGCAAAGTGATATTTGGAAGCCCATAGAGGGCTATGGTGAAAAAGGAAATATCTTCCGTTAAAAACTGGAAAGAAGCCTTCTGAGAAACTGCTTTGTATTCTGTTAATTCATCTCAAAGAGTTACATCTTTCCCTTCAAGAAGCCTTTCACTAAGGCTCTTCTTGTGGAATTGGAAAAGTGATATTTGGAAGCCCATAGAGGGCTATGGTGAAAAAGGAAATATCTTCCGTTAAAACTGGAAAGAAGCTTTCTGAGAAACTGCTTTGTGTTCTGTTAATTCATCTCACAGAGTTACAGCTTTCCCTTCAAGAAGCCTTTCGCTAAGGCTGTTCTTGTGGAATTTAGAAAGTGATATTTGGAAGCCCATAGAGGGCTATGGTGAAAAAGGAAATATCTTCCGTTAAAACTGGAAAGAAGCTTTCTGAGAAACTGCTTAGTGTTCTGTTAATGCATCTCACAGAGTTACATCTTTCTCTTCTAGAAGCCTTTCGCAAAGGCTGTTCTTGTGGAATTGGCAAAGTGATATTTGGAAGCCCATAGAGGGCTATGGTGAAAAAGGAAATATCTTCCGTTAAAAACTGGAAAGAAGCCTTCTGAGAAACTGCTTTGTGTTCCGTTAATTCATCTCACAGAGTTACAGCTTTCCCTTCAAGAAGCCTTTCACTAAGGCTCTTCTTGTGGAGTTTAGAAAGTGATATTTGGAAGCCCGTAGAGTTCTATGGTGAAAAAGGAAATATCGTTTTTTAAAAACGGAAAGAAGCTCTGAGAAACTGTTTAGTGTTCTGTTTATGCATCTCACAGAGTTACAGCTTTCCCTTCTAGAAGCCTTTCGCAAAGGCTCTTCTTGTGGAATTGGCAAAGTGATATTTGGAAGCCCATAGAGGGCTATGGTGAAAAAGGAAATATCTTCCGTTAAAACTGGAAAGAAGCCTTCTGAGAAATTGCTTTGAGTTTTGTTAATTCATCTCACAGAGTTACATCTTTCCCTTCAAGAAGCCTTTCGCTAAGGCTGTTCTTGTGGAATTGGAAACTGATATTTGGAAGCCCATAGAGGGCTATGGTGAAAAGGAAATATCTTCCATTAAAAACTGGAAAGAAGCTTTCTGAGAAACTGCTTTGTGTTCTGTTAATACATCTCACAGAGTTACATCTTCCTTCAAGAAGCCTTTCGCTAAGGCTGTTCTTGTGGAATTGGCAAAGTGATATTTGGAAGCCCATAGAGGGCTATGGTGAAAAGGAAATATCTTCCGTTAAAACTGGAAAGAAGCTTCTGAGAAACTGCTTTGTGTTCTGTTAATTCATCTCACAGAGTTACAGCTTTCCTTCAAGAAGCCTTTCGCTAAGGCTGTTCTTGTGGAATTGGAAAGTGATATTTGGAAGCCCATGGAGGGCTATGGTGAAAAGGAAATATCTTCCGTTAAAACTGGAAAGAAGTTTCTGAGAAACTGCTTTGTGTTCTGTTAATTCATCTCACAGAGTTACATCTTTCCTTCTAGAAGCCTTTCGCTAAGGCTCTTCTTGTGGAATTGGCAAAGTGATATTTGGAAGCCCATAGAGGGCTATGGTGAAAAGGAAATATCTTCCGTTAAAACTGGAAAGAAGTTTCTGAGAAACTGCTTTGTGTTCTGTTAATTCATCTCACAGAGTTACATCTTTCCTTCAAGAAGCCTTCGCTAAGGCTGTTCTTGTGGAATTGGCAAACTGATATTTGGAAGCCCATAGAGGGCTATGGTGAAAAGGAAATATCTTCCGTTAAAACTGGAAAGAAGCTTTCTGAGAAACTGCTTTGTGTTCTGTTAATTCATCTCACAGAGTTACAGCTTTCCTTCAAGAAGCCTTTCGCTAAGGCTGTTCTTGTGGAATTGGCAAAGTGATATTTGGAAGCCCATAGAGGGCTATGGTGAAAAAGGAAATATCTTCCGTTAAAAACTGGAAAGAAGCTTTCTGAGAAACTGCTTTGTGTGCTGTTAATACATCTCACAGAGTTACATCTTTCCTTCCTAGAAGCCTTTCGCTAAGGCTGTTCTTGTGGAATTTAGAAAGTGATATTTGGAACCCTGTAGAGGGCTATGGTGAAAAAGGAAATATCTTCCGTTAAAAAGTGGAAAGAAGCTTTCTGAGAAACTGCTTTGTGTTCTGTTAATACATCTAACAGAGTTACATCTTTCCCTTCAAGAAGCCTATCGCTAAGGCTGTTCTTGTGGAGTTTAGAAAGTGATATTTGGAAGCCAGTAGAGTTCTATGGTGAAAAAGGAAATATCTTTTTTTTAAAACGGAAAGAAGCTTTCTGAGAAACTGTATAGTGTTCTGTTAAAGCATCTCACAGAGTTACAGCTTTCTCTTCAAGAAGCCTTTCCCTAAGGCTGTTCTTGTGGAATTGGCAAAGTGATATTTGGAAGCCCATAGAGGGCTATGGTGAAAAGGGAAATATCTTCCGTTAAAAACTGGAAAGAAGCTTTCTGAGAACCTGCTTTGTGTTCTGTTAATACATCTCACAGAGTTACATCTTTCCCTTCAAGAAGTCTTTCGCTAAGGCTGTTCTTGTGGAATTTGTAAAGTGATATTTGGAAGCCCATAGAGGGCTATGGTGAAAAAGGAAATATCTTCCGTTAAAACTGGAAAGAAGCCTTCTGAGAAACTGCTTTGGGTTCTGTTAATACACCTCACAGAGTTACATCGTTCCCTTCTAGAAGACTTTCGCTAAGGCTGTTCTTGTGCAATTTAGAAAGTGATATTTGGAAGCCCATGGTGGGCTATGGTGAAAAAGGAAATATCTTCCGTTAGAAACTGGAAAGAAGCTTTCTGAGAAACTGCTTTGTGTTCTGTTAATACATCTCTCCGAGTTACAGCTTTCCCTTCAAGAAGCCTTTAGCTAAGGCTGTTCTTGTGGAATTGGCAAAGTGATATTTGGAAGCCCATAGAGGGCTATGGTGAAAAAGGAAATACCTTCCGTTGAAAACTGGAAAGAAGCATTCTGAAAAACTGATTTGTGTTCTGTTAATTCATCTCACAGAGTTATAGCTTTCTTTTCAAGAAGCCTTTCGCTAAGGCTGTTCTTGTGGAATTTACAAAGTGATATTTGGAAGCCCTTTGAGGGCTATGGTGAAAAAGGAAATATCTTCCGTTAAAAACTGGAAAGAAGCTTTCTGAGAAACTGCTTTGTTTTCTGTTAGTACATCTCACAGAGCAAAATCTTTCCCTTCAAGAAGCCTTTCGCTAAGGCTGTTCTTGTGGAATTTAGAAAGTGATATTTGGAAGCCCATAGAGTTCTATGGTGAAAAAGGAAATATCTTTTTTAAAATCTGGAAGGAAGCTTTCTGAGAAACTGCTTAGTGTTCTCTTCATGCATCTCACAGAGTTACATCTTTCCCTTCAAGAAGCCTTTCGCTAAGGCTTTTCTTGTGGAATTGGCCAAGTGATATATGGAAGCCCATAGAGTTCTATGGTGAAAAAGGAAATATCTTCCGTTAAAAACTGGAAAGAAGTTTTCTGAGAAACTGCTTTGTGTTCTGTTAATATATCTGAAAGAGTTACATCTTTCCCTTCAAGAAGCCTTTCACTAAGGCTGTTCTTGTGGAATTGCAAAAGTGATATTTGGAAGCCCATAGAGGGCTATGGTGAAAAAGGAAATATCTTCCTTTAAAAACTGAAAAGAAGCCTTCTGAGAAACTGCGCTGTGTTCTGTTAATGCATCTCACAGAGTTACAGCTTTCCCTTCAAGAAGCCTTTCGCTTAGGCTGTTCTTGTGGAATTGGCAAAGTGATATTTGGAAGCCCTTAGAGGGCTATGGTGAAAAAGGAAATGTCTTCCGTTAAAAACTGGAAAGAAGCTTTCTTAGAAACTGCTTTGTGTTCTGTTAATACATCTCGCAGTTACATCTTTCATTCAAGAAGCCTTTCGCTAAGGCTGTTCTTGTGGAATTTAGAAAGTGATATTTGGAAGCCCATAGAGGGCTATGGTGAAAAAGGAAATATCTTTTTTTAAAAACTGGAAAGCCGCCGGGCGCCGTGGCTCACGCCTGTAATCCCAGCACTTTGGGAGGCCGAGGCGGGCGGATCACAAGGTCAGGAGATCGAGACCATGGTGAAACCCCGTCTCTACTAAAAAATAGAAAAAAATTAGCCGGGCGCAGTGGCGGGCACCTGTAGTCCCAGCTACTCGGGAGGCTGAGGCAGGAGAATGGCGTAAACCCAGGAGGCGGAGCTTGCAGTGAGCCGAGATTGCGCCACTGCACTCCAGCCTGGGCGACAGAGCGAGACCCCGTCTCAAAAAAAAAAAAAAAAAAAAAAAAAAACTGGAAAGAAGTTTTCTGAGAAACTGCTTAGTGTTCTCTTAATGTATCTCACAGAGTTACAGCTTTCCCTTCAAGAAGTCTTTCGCCACGGCTGTTCTTGTGGAATTGGCAAAGTGATATTTGGAAGCCCATAGAGGGCTATGGTAGAAAGGAAATATCTTCCGTTAAAAACTGGAAAGAAGCTTTCTGAGAAACTGCTTTGTGATCTGCTAATATATCTCAATGAGTTACATCTCTCACTTCAAGAAGCCTTTCACTAAGGCTGTTCTTGTGGAATTGGAAAAGTGATATTTGTAAGCCCATAGAGGGCTATGGTATAAAAGGAAATACCTTCCGTTAAAAACTGGAAAGAAGCTTTCTGAGAAACTGCTTTGGGTTCTGTTAATACATCTCACTCAGTTACATCTTTCCCTTCTAGAAGCCTTTCGCTAAGGCTGTTCTTGTGGAATTTGAAAGTGATATTTGGAAGCCCATAGAGGGCTATGGTGAAAAAGGAAATATCTTCCGTTAAAACCTGGAAAGAAGCTTTCTGAGAAACTGCTTTGTGTTCTGTTAATACATCTCACAGAGTTACAGCTTTCCTTCAAAAGCCTTTCGCTAAGGCTGTTCTTGTGGAATTGGCAAAGTGATATTTGGAAGCCCATAGAGGCTATGGTGAAAAAGGAAATATCTTCCGTTAAAACTGGAAAGAAGCTTTCTGAGAAACTGCTTTGTGTTCTGTTAATACATCTCACAGAGTTACATCTTTCCTTCAAAAGCCTTTCGCTAAGGCTGTTCTTGTGGAATTTAGAAAGTGATATTTGGAAGCCCATAGAGGGCTATGGTGAAAAAGGAAATATCTTCCGTTAAAACTGGAAAAAGCTTTCTGAGAAACTGCTTTGTGTTCTGTTAATACATCTCACAGAGTTACATCTTTCCTTCAAAAGCCTTTCGCTAAGGCTGTTCTTGTGGAATTGGCAAAGTGATATTTGGAAGCTCGTAGAGGGCTATGGTGAAAAAGGAAATATCTTCCGTTAAAACTGGAAAGAAGCTTTCTGAGAAACTGCTTTGTGTTCTGTTAATTCATCTCACAGAGTTACAGCTTTCCTTCAAGAAGCCTTTCGCTAAGGCTGTTCTTGTGGAATTTAGAAAGTGATATTTGGAAGCCCATAGAGGGCTATGGTGAAAAAGGAAATATCTTCCGTTAAAAAGTGGAAAGAAGCTTTCGGAGAAACTGCTTTGTGTTCTGTTAATACATCTCACAGAGTTACATCTTTCCTTCAGAAGCCTTTCGCTAAGGCTGTTCTTGTGGAATTGGCAAAGTGATATTTGGAAGCCCATAGAGGGCTATGGTGAAAAAGGAAATATCTTTTTTTAAAAACTGGAAAGAAGCTTTCTGAGAAACTGCTTAGTGTTCTGTTAATGCATCTCACAGAGTTACAGCTTTCCCTTCAAGAAGCCTTTCGCTAAGGCTGTTCTTGTGTAATTGGCAAAGTGATATTTGGAAGCCCTTAGAGGGCTATGGTGAAAAAGGAAATATCTTCCGTTAAAACTGGAAAGAAGCTTCTGAGAAACTGCTTTGTGTTCTGTTAATTCATCTCACAGAGTTACATCTTTCCTTCAAAAGCCTTTCGCTAAGGCTGTTCTTGTGGAATTTAGAAAGTGATATTTGGAAGCCCATAGAGGGCTATGGTGAAAAAGGAAATACCTTCCGTCAAAAACTGGAAAGAAGCTTTCTGAGAAACTGCTTTGTGTTCTGTTAATACATCTCACAGAGTTACAGCTTTCCCTTCTAGAAGCCTTTCGCTAAGGCTATTCTTGTGGAATTGGCAAAGTGATATTTGGAAGCCCATAGAGGGCTATGGTGAAAAAGGAAATATCTTCCTTTAAAAACTGGAAAGAAGTTTTCTGAGAAACTGCTTAGTGTTCTGTTAATGCATCTCACAGAGTTACAGCTTTCCCTTCAAGAAGCCTTTCGCTAAGGCTGTTCTTGTGGAATTGGCAAAGTGATATTTGGAAGCCCATAGAGGGCTATGGTGAAAAAGGAAATATCTTCCGTTAAAAACTGGAAAGAAGCTTTCTGAGAAACTGCTTTGTGTTCTGTTAATACATCTCACAGAGTTACATCTTTCCCTTCTAGAAGCCTTTCGCTAAGGCTGTTCTTGTGGAATTTAGAAAGTGATATTTGGAAGCCCATAGAGGGCTATGGTGAAAAAGGAAATATCTTCCGTTAAAAACTGGAAAGAAGCTTTCTGAGAAACTGCTTTGTGTTCTGTTAATACATCTCACAGAGTTACAGCTTTCCCTTCAAGAAGCCTTTCGCTAAGGCTGTTCTTGTGGAATTTAGAAAGTGATATTTGGAAGCCCATAGAGGGCTATGGTGAAAAAGGAAATATCTTTTTTAAAAACTGGAAAGAAGCTTTCTGAGAAACTGCTTAGTGTTCTGTTAATGCATCTCACAGAGTTACAGCTTTCCCTTCAAGAAGCCTTTCGCTAAGGCTGTTCTTGTGGAATTTAGAAAGTGATATTTGGAAGCCCATAGAGGGCTATGGTGAAAAGGAAATATCTTCCGTTAAAAACTGGAAAGAAGCTTTCTGAGAAACTGCTTTGTGTTCTGTTAATACATCTCACAGAGTTACATCTTTCCTTCTAGAAGCCTTTCGCTAAGGCTGTTCTTGTGGAATTTAGAAAGTGATATTTGGAAGCCCATAGAGGCTATGGTGAAAAGGAAATATCTTCCGTTAAAAACTGGAAAGAAGCTTCTGAGAAACTGCTTTGTGTTCTGTTAATATATCTCACAGAGTTACATCTTTCCTTCAAGAAGCCTTTCACTAAGGCTGTTCTTGTGGAATTGGAAAGTGATATTTGGAAGCCCATAGAGGGCTATGGTGAAAAGGAAATATCTTCCGTTAAAAACTGGAAAGAAGCTTTCTGAGAAACTGCTTTGTGTTCTGTTAATTCATCTCACAGAGTTACATCTTTCCTTCAAGAAGCCTTCGCTAAGGCTGTTCTTGTGGAATTTAGAAAGTGATATTTGGAAGCCCATTGAGGGCTATGGTGAAAAGGAAATATCTTCCGTTAAAAACTGGAAAGAAGCTTGAGAAACTGCTTGTGTTCTGTTAATACATCTCACAGAGTTACATCTTTCCTTCAGAAGCCTTTCGCTAAGGCTGTTCTTGTGGAATTGGCAAAGTGATATTTGGAAGCCCATAGAGGGCTATGGTGAAAAGGAAATATCTTCCGTTAAAAACTGGAAAGAAGCCTTCTGAGAAACTGCTTTGTGTTCTGTTAATACATCTCACAGTTACATCTTTCCTTCAAGAAGCCTTTCGCTAAGGCTGTTCTTGTGGAATTGGCAAAGTGATATTTGGAAGCCCATAGAGGGCTATGGTGAAAAGGAAATATCTTCCGTTAAAAACTGGAAAGAAGCTTTCTGAGAAACTGCTTTGTGTTCTGTTAATACATCTCACAGAGTTACAGCTTTCCTTCAAGAAGCCTTTCGCTAAGGCTGTTCTTGTGGAATTGGCAAAGTGATATTTGGAAGCCCTTAGAGGGCTATGGTGAAAAGGAAATATCTTCCGTTAAAACTGGAAAGAAGCTTTCTGAGAAACTGCTTTGTGTTCTGTTAATACATCTCACAGAGTTACATCTTTCCCTTCAAGAAGCCTTTCGCTAAGGCTGTTCTTGTGGAATTTAGAAAGTGATATTTGGAAGCCCATAGAGGGCTATGGTGAAAAGGAAATATCTTCCGTTAAAACTGGAAAAAGCTTTCTGAGAAACTGCTTTGTGTTCTGTTAATACATCTCACAGAGTTACATCTTTCCTTCAAGAAGCCTTTCGCTAAGGCTGTTCTTGTGGAATTGGCAAAGTGATATTTGGAAGCCCATAGAGGGCTATGGTGAAAAGGAAATACCTTCCGTTAAAACTGGAAAGAAGCTTTCTGAGAAACTGCTTTGTGTTCTGTTAATTCATCTCACAGAGTTACAGCTTTCCTTCAAGAAGCCTTTCGCTAAGGCTGTTCTTGTGGAATTGGCAAAGTGATATTTGGAAGCCCTTAGAGGGCTATGGTGAAAAAGAAATATCTTCCGTTAAAACTGGAAAGAAGCTTTCTGAGAAACTGCTTTGTGTTCTGTTAATATATCTCACAGAGTTACATCTTTCCTTCAAAGCCTTTCGCTAAGGCTGTTCTTGTGGAATTTAGAAAGTGATATTTGGAAGCCCATAGAGGGCTATGGTGAAAAGGAAATATCTTCCGTTAAAACTGGAAGAAGCTTTCTGAGAAACTGCTTTGTCTTCTGTTAATATATCTCAAAGAGTTACATCTTTCCTTCAAGAAGCCTTTCACTAAGGCTGTTCTTGTGGAATTGGAAAGTGATATTTGGAAGCCCTTAGAGGGCTATGGTGAAAAGGAAATATCTTCCGTTAAAAACTGGAAAGAAGCTTTCTGAGAGACTGCTTTGTGTTCTGTTAATTCATCTCACAGAGTTACATCTTTCACTTCAAGAAGCCTTTCACTAAGGCTGTTCTTGTGGAATTGGCAAAGTGATATTTGGAAGCCCATAGAGGGCTATGGTGAAAAGGAAATATCTTCCGTTAAAACTGGAAAGAAGCTTCTGAGAAACTGCTTAGTGTTCTGTTAATTCATCTCATGGAGATACAGCTTTCCCTTCAAGAAGCCTTTCGCAAGGCTGTTCTTGTGGAGTTTAGAAAGTGATATTTGGAAGCCCATATAGGGCTATGGTGAAAAAGGAAATATCTTCCGTTAAAAACTGGAAAGAAGCTTTCTGAGAAACTGCTTTGGGTTCTGTTAATACATCTGACAGAGTTACATCTTTCCCTTCTAGAAACCTTTCGCTAAGGCTGTTCTTGTGGAATTGGCAAAGTGATATTTGGAAGCCCATAGAGGGCTATGGTGATAAAGGAAATATCTTCCGTTAAAAACTGGAAAGAAGCTTTCTGAGAAACTGCTTTGTGTTCTCTTAATACATCTCACACAGTAAAATCTTTCCCTTCAAGAAGCCTTTCGCTAAGGCTGTTCTTGTGGAATTTAGAAAGTGATATTTGGAAGCCCATAGAGGGCTATGGTGAAAAAGGAAATATCTTCCGTTAAAACTGGAAGAAGCTTTCTGAGAAACTGCTTTGTGTATTGTTAATACATCTCACAGAGTTACATCTTTCCCTTCTAGAAGCCTTTCGCTAAGGCTGTTCTTGTGGAATTGGCAAAGTGATATTTGGAAGCCCATAGAGGGCTATGGTGAAAAAGGAAATATCTTCCGTTAAAACTGGAAAGAAGCTTTCTGAGAAACTGCTTTGTGTTCTCTTAATACATCTCACAGAGTTACATCTTTCCCTTCAAGAAGCCTTTCGCTAAGGCTGTTCTTGTGGAATTAGGGAAAGTGATATTTGGAAGCCCATAGAGGGCTATGGTGAAAAGGAAATATCTTCCGTTAAAACTGGAAGAAGCTTTCTGAGAAACTGCTTTGTGTTCTGTTAATACATCTCACAGAGTTACATCTTTCCCTTCAAGAAGCCTTTCGCTAAGGCTGTTCTTGTGGAATTGGCAAAGTGATATTTGGAAGCCCATAGAGGGCTATGGTGAAAAAGGAAATATCTTCCGTTAAAACTGGAAAGAAGCTTTCTGAGAAACTGCTTTGTGTTCTGTTAATTCATCTCACAGAGTTACAGCTTTCCTTCAAGAAGCCTTTCGCTAAGGCTGTTCTTGTGGAATTAGAAAGTGATATTTGGAAGCCCATTGAGGGCTATGGTGAAAAAGGAAATATCTTCCGTTAAAACTGGAAAGAAGCTTTCTGAGAAACTGCTTTGTGTTCTGTTAATACATCTCACAGAGTTACATCTTTCCTTCAAGAAGCCTTTCGCTAAGGCTGTTCTTGTGGAATTGGCAAAGTGATATTTGGAAGCCCATTGAGGGCTATGGTGAAAAGGAAATATCTTCCGTTAAAACTGGAAAGAAGCTTTCTGAGAAACTGCTTGTGTTCTGTTAATGCATCTCACAGAGTTACAGCTTTCCTTCAAGAAGCCTTTCGCTAAGGCTGTTCTTGTGGAATTGGCAAAGTGATATTTGGAAGCCCATTGAGGGCTATGGTGAAAAGGAAATATCTTCCGTTAAAACTGGAAAGAAGCTTTCTGAGAAACTGCTTTGTGTTCTGTTAATTCATCTCACAGAGTTACAGCTTTCCTTCAAAGCCTTTCGCTAAGGCTGTTCTTGTGGAATTGGAAAGTGATATTTGGAAGCCCATAGAGGCTATGGTGAAAAAGGAAATATCTTTTTAAAAACTGGAAAGAAGCTTTCTGAGAAACTGCTTTGTGTTCTGTTAATACATCTCACAGAGTTACAGCTTTCCTTCAAGAAGCCTTTCGCTAAGGCTGTTCTTGTGGAATTGGCAAAGTGATATTTGGAAGCCCATTGAGGGCTATGGTGAAAAGGAAATATCTTCCTTTAAAAACTGGAAAGAAGCTTTCTGAGAAACTGCTTGTGTTCTGTTAATGCATCTCACAGAGTTACAGCTTTCCTTCAAAAGCCTTTCGCTAAGGCTGTTCTTGTGGAATTGGCAAAGTGATATTTGGAAGCCCAGAGGGCTATGGTGAAAAGGAAATATCTTCCGTTAAAACTGGAAAGAAGCTTCTGAGAAACTGCTTTGTGTTCTGTTAATGCATCTCACAGAGTTACAGCTTTCCTTCAAGAAGCCTTTCGCTAAGGCTGTTCTTGTGGAATTAGAAAGTGATATTTGGAAGCCCTTAGAGGGCTATGGTGAAAAGGAAATATCTTCCGTTAAAACTGGAAGAAGCTTTCTGAGAAACTGCTTTGTGTTCTGTTAATACATCTCACAGAGTTACATCTTTCCTTCAAGAAGCCTTTCGCTAAGGCTGTTCTTGTGGAATTGGCAAAGTGATATTTGGAAGCCCATTGAGGGCTATGGTGAAAAGGAAATATCTTCCTTTAAAAACTGGAAAGAAGCTTTCTGAGAAACTGCTTAGTGTTCTGTTAATGCATCTCACAGAGTTACAGCTTTCCTTCAAGAAGCCTTTCGCTAAGGCTGTTCTTGTGGAATTGGCAAAGTGATATTTGGAAGCCCATAGAGGGCTATGGTGAAAAGGAAATATCTTCCGTTAAAACTGGAAAGAAGCTTCTGAGAAACTGCTTTGTGTTCTGTTAATACATCTCACAGAGTTACATCTTTCCTTCAGAAGCCTTTCGCTAAGGCTGTTCTTGTGGAATTGGAAAGTGATATTTGGAAGCCCATAGAGGGCTATGGTGAAAAGGAAATATCTTCCTTTAAAAACTGGAAAGAAGCTTTCTGAGAAACTGCTTTGTGTTCTGTTAATACATCTCACAGAGTTACAGCTTTCCTTCAAGAAGCCTTTCACTAAGGCTGTTCTTGTGGAATTGGCAAAGTGATATTTGGAAGCCCATAGAGGGCTATGGTGAAAAAGGAAATATCTCCTTTTAAAACCTGGAAAGAAGCTTTCTGAGAAACTGCTTAGTGTTCTGTTAATGCATCTCACAGAGTTACAGCTTTCCCTTTAAGAAGCCTTTCGCTAAGTCTGTTCTTGTGGAATTGGCAAAGTGATACTTGGAAACCCATAGAGGGCTATAGTGAAAATGGAAATATCTTCCGTTAAAAACTGGAAAGAAGCCTTCTGAGAAACTGCTTTGTGTTCTGTTAATTGATCTCAAAGAGTTACATCTTTCCCTTCAAGAAGCCTTTCACTAAGGCTCTTCTTGTGGAATTGGAAAAGTGATATTTTCAAGCCCATAGAGGGCTATGGTGAAAACGGAAATATCTTCCGTTAAAAACTGGAAAGAAGCTTTCTGAGAAACTGCTTTGGGTTCTCTTAATACATCTCACAGAATTACAGCTTTCCCTTCAAGACGCCTTTCGCTAAGGCTGTTCTTGTGGAATGTAGAAAGTGATATTTGGAAGCTCATAGAGGGCTATGGTGAAAAAGGAAATATCTTCCGTTAAAAACCGGAAAGAAGCTTTCTGAGAAACTGGTTTGTGTTCTGTTAATACATCTCACAGAGTTACATCTTTCCCTTCTAGAAGCCTTTCGCAAAGGCTGTTCTTGTGGAATTGGCAAAGTGATATTTGGAAGCCCATAGAGGGCTATGGTGAAAAAGGAAATATCTTCCCTTATAAACTGGAAAGACGCTTTCTGAGAAACTGCTTTGTGTTCTGTTAATACATATCACAGAGTTAAAGCTTTCCCTTCAAGAAGCCTTTCGCTAAGGCTGTTCTTGTAGAATTGGCAAAGTGGTATTTGGAAGCCCATAGAGGGCTATGGTGAAAAAGGAAATATCTTTTTTTAAAAACTGGAAAGAAGCTTTCTGAAAAACTGCTTAGTGTTCTGTTAATGCATCTCACATAGTTACAGCTTTCCCTTCAAGAAGCCTTTCGCTAAGGCTGTTCTTGTGGAAGTGGCAAAGTGATATTTGGAAGCCCGTAGAGGGCTATGGTGAAAAAGGAAATATCTTCCGTTAAAAACTGGAAAGAAGCTTTCTGAGAAACTGCTTTGTGTTCTGTTAATTCATCTCACAGAGTTACAGCTTTCCTTCAAGAAGCCTTCGCTAAGGCTGTTCTTGTGGAATTGGCAAAGTGATATTTGGAAGCCCATAGAGGGCTATGGTATAAAAGGAAATACCTTCCGTTAAAAACTGGAAAGAAGCTTTCTGAGAAACTGCTTTGGGTTCTGTTAATACATCTCACTCAGTTACATCTTTCCCTTCTAGAAGCCTTTCGCTAAGGCTGTTCTTGTGGAATTTGAAAGTGATATTTGCAAGCCCATAGAGGGCTGTGGTGAAAAAGGAAATATCTTCCGTTAAAAACTGGAAAGAAGCTTGCTGAGAAACCGCTTTGTGTTCTGTTAATTCATCTCACAGAGTTACAGCTTTCCCTTCAAGAAGCCTTTCGCTAAGGCTGTTCTTGTGGAATTTAGAAAGTGATATTTGGAAGCCCATAGAGGGCTATGGTGAAAAAGGAAATATCTTCCGTTAAAAACTGGAAAGAAGCTTTCTGAGAAACTGCTTTGTGTTCTGTTAATACATCTCACAGAGTTACAGCTTTCCCTTCAAGAAGCCTTTCGCTAAGGCTGTTCTTGTGGAATTGGCAAAGTGATATTTGGAAGCCCATAGAGGGCTATGGTGAAAAAGGAAATATCTTCCGTTAAAAACTGGAAAGAAGCTTTCTGAGAAACTGCTTTGTGTTCTGTTAATACATCTCACCGAGTTACATCTTTCCCTTCCAGAAGCCTATCGCTAAGGCTCTTCTTGTGGAATTGGCAAAGTGATATTTGGAAGCCCATAGAGGGCTATGGTGAAAAAGGAAATATCTTCCTTAAAAACTGGAAAGAAGCTTTCTGAGAAACTGCTTAGTGTTCTGTTAATGCATCTCACAGAGTTACAGCTTTCCCTTCAAGAAGCCTTTCCCTAAGGCCGTTCTCGTGGAATTGGAAAAGTGATATTTGGAAGCCCATACAGGGCTGTGGTGGAAAGGGAAATATCTTCCGTTAAAAACTGGAAAGAAGCTTTGTGAGAAACTGCTTTGTGTTCTGTTAATTCATCTCACAGAGTTACAGCTTTCCCTTCAAGAAGCCTTTCGCTAAGGCTGTTCTTGTGGAATTGGCAAAGTGATATTTGGAAGCCCATAGAGGGCTATGGTGAAAAGGAAATATCTTCCGTTAAAAACTGGAAAGAAGCTTTGTGAGAAACTGCTTTGTGTTCTGTTAATTCATCTCACAGAGTTACAGCTTTCCCTTCAAGAAGCCTTTCGCTAAGGCTGTTCTTGTGGAGTTTAGAAAGTGATATTTGGAAGCCCATAGAGGGCTATGGTGAAAAAGGAATTATCTTCCGTTAAAAACTGGAAAGAAGCCTTCTGAGAAACTGCTTTGCGTTCTGTTAATTCATCTCACAGAGTTACAGCTTTCCCTCCAAGAAGCCTTTCGCTAAGGCTCTTCTTGTGGAATTAGAAAGTGATATTTGGAAGCCCATAGAGGGCTATGGTGAAAAGGAAATATCTTCCGTTAAAAACTGGAAAGAAGCTTTCTGAGAAACTGCTTTGTGTTCTGTTAATACATCTCACAGAGTTACAGCTTTCCTTCAAGAAGCCTTTCGCTAAGGCTGTTCTTGTGGAATTGGCAAAGTGATATTTGGAAGCCCATAGAGGGCTATGGTGAAAAAATATCTTCCGTTAAAAACTGGAAAGAAGCTTTCTGAGAAACTGCTTTGTGTTCTGTTAATACATCTCACAGAGTTACATCTTTCCTTCAGAAGCCTTTCGCTAAGGCTGTTCTTGTGGAATTGGCAAAGTGATATTTGGAAGCCCATAGAGGGCTATGGTGAAAAGGAAATATCTTCCGTTAAAAACTGGAAAGAAGCTTTCTGAGAAACTGCTTTGTGTTCTGTTAATTCATCTCACAGAGTTACATCTTTCCTTCAAGAAGCCTTTCGCTAAGGCTGTTCTTGTGGAATTGGCAAAGTGATATTTGGAAGCCCATAGAGGCTATGGTGAAAAGGAAATATCTTCCGTTAAAAACTGGAAGAAGCTTTCTGAGAAACTGCTTTGTGTTCTGTTAATACATCTCACAGAGTTACAGCTTTCCCTTCAAGAAGCCTTTCGTAAGGCTGTTCTTGTGGAATTTAGAAAGTGATATTTGGAAGCCCATAGAGGGCTATGGTGAAAAAGGAAATATCTTCCTTTAAAAACTGGAAAGAAGCTTTCTGAGAAACTGCTCTGTGTTCTGTTAATACATCTCACAGAGTTACATCTTTCCCTTCAAGAAGCCTTTCGCTAAGGCTGTTCTTGTGGAATTTAGAAAGTGATATTTGGAAGCCCATAGAGGGCTATGGTGAAAAAGGAAATATCTTCCTTTAAAAACTGGAAAGAAGCTTTCTGAGAAACTGCTTAGTGTTCTGTTAATACATCTCACAGAGTTACAGCTTTCCCTTCAAGAAGCCTTTCGCTAAGGCTGTTCTTGTGGAATTGGCAAAGTGATATTTGGAAGCCCATAGAGGGCTATGGTGAAAAAGGAAATATCTTCCTTAAAAACTGGAAAGAAGCCTTCTGAGAAACTGCTTTGTGTTCTGTTAATTCATCTCACAGAGTTACATCTTTCCCTTCAAGAAGCCTTTCGCTAAGGCTGTTCTTGTGGAATTGGCAAAGTGATATTTGGAAGAAAATAGAGGGCTATGGTGAAAAAGGAAATATCTTCCGTTAAAAACTGGAAAGAAGCTTTCTGAGAAACTGCTTTGTGTTCTGTTAATACATCTCACAGAGTTACAGCTTTCCCTTCAAGAAGCCTTTCGCTAAGGCTGTTCTTGTGGAATTGGCAAAGTGATATTTGGAAGCCCATAGAGGGCTATGGAAAAAAGGAAATATCTTCCGTAAAAACTGGAAAGAAGCCTTCTGAGAAACTGCTTTGTGTTCTGTTAATTCATCTCACAGAGTTACATCTTTCCCTTCAAGAAGCCTTTCGCTAAGGCTGTTCTTTTGGAATTGGTAAAGTGATATTTGGAAGAAAATAGAGGGCTATGGTGAAAAAGGAAATATCTTCCGTTAAAAACTGGAAAGAAGCTTTCTGAGAAACTGCTTTGTGTTCTGTTAATACATCTCACAGAGTTACAGCTTTCCCTTCAAGAAGCCTTTCACTAATGCTGTTCTTGTGGAATTGGCAAAGTGATATTTGGAAGCCCATAGAAGGCTATGGTGAAAAAGGAAATATCTTCCGTTAAAAACTGGAAAGAAGCCTTCTGATAAACTGCTTTGTGTTCTGTTCATTCATCTCACAGAGTTACAGCTTTCCCTTCAAGAAGCCTTTCCCCAAGGCTGTGCTTGTGTAATTAGAAAGTGATATTTGGAAGCCCATAGAGGGCTATGGTGAAAAAGGAAATATCTTCCGTTAAAAACTGGAAAGAAGCTTTCTGAGAAACTGCTTTGTGTTCTGTTAATACATCTCACAGAGTTACAGCTTTCCTTCAAGAAGCCTTTCACTAAGGCTGTTCTTGTGGAATTGGCAAAGTGATATTTGGAAGCCCATAGAGGGCTATGGTGAAAAGAAATATCTTCCGTTAAAAACTGGAAAGAAGCCTTCTGAGAAACTGCTTTGTGTTCTGTTAATTCATCTCACAGAGTTACAGCTTTCCTTCAAGAAGCCTTTCGCTAAGGCTGTTCTTGTGGAATTAGAAAGTGATATTTGGAAGCCCATAGAGGGCTATGGTGAAAAGGAAATATCTTCCTTTAAAAACTGGAAAAAGCTTTCTGAGAAACTGCTTTGTGTTCTGTTAATACATCTCACAGAGTTACATCTTTCCTTCAAGAAGCCTTTCGCTAAGGCTGTTCTTGTGGAATTAAAGTGATATTTGGAAGCCCATAGAGGGCTATGGTGAAAAGGAAATATCTTCCGTTAAAAACTGGAAAGAAGCTTCTGAGAAACTGCTTTGTGTTCTGTTAATTCATCTCACAGAGTTACAGCTTTCCTTCAAGAAGCCTTCGCTAAGGCTGTTCTTGTGGAATTTAGAAAGTGATATTTGGAAGCCCATAGAGGGCTATGGTGAAAAAGGAAATATCTTCCGTTAAAAACTGGAAAGAAGCTTTCTGAGAAACTGCTTTGTGTTCTGTTAATACATCTCACAGAGTTACATCTTTCCCTTCAAGAAGCCTTTCGCTAAGGCTGTTCTTGTGGAATTGGCAAAGTGATATTTGGAAGCCCATAGAGGGCTATGGTGAAAAAGGAAATATCTTCCTTTAAAAACTGGAAAGAAGCTTTCTGAGAAACTGCTTAGTGTTCTGTTAATACATCTCACAGAGTTACAGCTTTCCCTTCAAGAAGCCTTTCGCTAAGGCTGTTCTTGTGGAATTGGCAAAGTGATATTTGGAAGCCCATAGAGGGCTATGGTGAAAAAGGAAATATCTTCCGTTAAAAACTGGAAAGAAGCCTTCTGAGAAACTGCTTTGTGTTCTGTTAATTCATCTCACAGAGTTACAGCTTTCCCTTCAAGAAGCCTTTCGCTAAGGCTGTTCTTGTGGAATTAGAAAGTGATATTTGGAAGCCCATAGAGGGCTATGGTGAAAAAGGAAATATCTTCCTTTAAAAACTGGAAAGAAGCTTTCTGAGAAACTGCTTAGTGTTCTGTTAATACATCTCACAGAGTTACATCTTTCCCTTCAAGAAGCCTTTCGCTAAGGCTGTTCTTGTGGAATTTAGAAAGTGATATTTGGAAGCCCATAGAGGGCTATGGTGAAAAAGGAAATATCTTCCTTTAAAAACTGGAAAGAAGCTTTCTGAGAAACTGCTTAGTGTTCTGTTAATACATCTCACAGAGTTACATCTTTCCCTTCAAGAAGCCTTTCGCTAAGGCTGTTCTTGTGGAATTGGCAAAGTGATATTTGGAAGCCCATAGAGGGCTATGGTGAAAAGGAAATATCTTCCGTAAAAACTGGAAAGAAGCCTTCTGAGAAACTGCTTTGTGTTGTGTTAATTCATCTCACAGAGTTACAGCTTTCCCTTCAAGAAGCCTTTCGCTAAGGCTGTTCTTGTGGAATTAGAAAGTGATATTTGGAAGCCCTTAGAGGGCTATGGTGAAAAGGAAATATCTTCCTTTAAAAACTGGAAAGAAGCTTTCTGAGAAACTGCTTTGTGTTCTGTTAATACATCTCACAGAGTTACATCTTTCCTTCAAGAAGCCTTTCGCTAAGGCTGTTCTTGTGGAATTAGAAAGTGATATTTGGAAGCCCATAGAGGGCTATGGTGAAAAGGAAATATCTTCCTTTAAAAACTGGAAAGAAGCTTTCTGAGAAACTGCTTAGTGTTCTGTTAATACATCTCACAGAGTTACAGCTTTCCTTCAAGAAGCCTTCGCTAAGGCTGTTCTTGTGGAATTGCAAAGTGATATTTGGAAGCCCTTAGAGGGCTATGGTGAAAAGGAAATATCTTCCTTTAAAAACTGGAAAGAAGCTTGAGAAACTGCTTTGTGTTCTGTTAATTCATCTCACAGAGTTACAGCTTTCCTTCAAGAAGCCTTTCGCTAAGGCTGTTCTTGTGGAATTGGCAAAGTGATATTTGGAAGCCCTTAGAGGGCTATGGTGAAAAGGAAATATCTTCCGTTAAAAACTGGAAAGAAGCTTTCTGAGAAACTGCTTTGTGTTCTGTTAATACATCTCACAGAGTTACATCTTTCCTTCAAGAAGCCTTTCGCTAAGGCTGTTCTTGTGGAATTGGCAAAGTGATATTTGGAAGCCCATAGAGGGCTATGGTGAAAAGGAAATATCTTCCGTTAAAAACTGGAAAGAAGCCTTCTGAGAAACTGCTTTGTGTTCTGTTAATTCATCTCACAGAGTTACAGCTTTCCTTCAAGAAGCCTTTCTAAGGCTGTTCTTGTGGAATTAGAAAGTGATATTTGGAAGCCCTTAGAGGGCTATGGTGAAAAGGAAATATCTTCCTTTAAAAACTGGAAAGAAGCTTTCTGAGAAACTGCTTTGTGTTCTGTTAATACATCTCACAGAGTTACATCTTTCCTTCAAGAAGCCTTTCGCTAAGGCTGTTCTTGTGGAATTGGCAAAGTGATATTTGGAAGCCCATAGAGGGCTATGGTGAAAAGGAAATATCTTCCGTTAAAAACTGGAAAGAAGCTTGAGACACTGCTTTGTGTTCTGTTAATACATCTCACAGAGTTACATCTTTCCCTTCAAGAAGCCTTTCGCTAAGGCTGTTCTTGTGGAATTGGCAAAGTGATATTTGGAAGCCCTTAGAGGGCTATGGTGAAAAAGGAAATATCTTCCGTTAAAAACTGGAAAGAACCTTTCTGAGAAACTGCTTTGTGTTCTGTTAATACATCTCACAGAGTTACATCTTTCCCTTCAAGAAGCCTCTCGCTAAGGCTGTTCTTGTGGAATTGGCAAAGTGATATTTGGAAGCCCATACAGGGCTATGGTGAAAAAGGAAATATCTTCCATTAAAAACAGGAAAGAAGCATTCTGAGAAACTGCTTTGTGTTCTGTTAATTCATCTCACAGAGTTACAGCTTTCCCTTCAAGAAGCCTTTCGCTAAGGCTGTTCTTGTGGAATTTAGAAAGTGATATTTGGAAGCCCATAGAGGGCTATGGTGAAAAAGGAAATATCTTCCTTTAAAAACTGGAAAGAAGCTTTCTGAGAAACTGCTTTGTGTTCTGTTAATACATCTCACAGAGTTACATCTTTCCCTTCAAGAAGCCTTTCGCTAAGGCTGTTCTTGTGGAACTTAGAAAGTGATATTTGGAAGCCCATAGGGGGCTATGGTGAAAAAGGAAATATCTTCCTTTAAAAACTGGAAAGAAGCTTTGTGAGAAACTGCTTAGTGTTCTGTTAATACATCTCACAGAGTTACAGCTTTCCCTTCAAGAAGCCTTTCACTAAGGCTGTTCTTGTGGAATTGGCAAAGTGATATTTGGAAGCCCATAGAGGGCTATGGTGAAAAAGGAAATATCTTCCGTTAAAAACTGGAAAGAAGCCTTCTGAGAAACTGCTTTGTGTTCTGTTAATACATCTCACAGAGTTACATCTTTCCCTTCAAGAAGCCTTTCACTAAGGCTGTTCTTGTGGAATTGGCAAAGTGATATTTGGAAGCCCATAGGGCTATGGTGAAAAAGGAAATATCTTCCTTTAAAAACTGGAAAGAAGCTTTCTGAGAAACTGCTTTGTGTTCTGTTAATACATCTCACAGAGTTACATCTTTCCCTTCAAGAAGCCTTTCGCTAAGGCTGTTCTTGTGGAACTTAGAAAGTGATATTTGGAAGCCCATAGAGGGCTATGGTGAAAAAGGAAATATCTTCCTTTAAAAACTGGAAAGAAGCTTTCTGAGAAACTGCTTAGTGTTCTGTTAATACATCTCACAGAGTTACATCTTTCCCTTCAAGAAGCCTTTCGCTAAGGCTGTTCTTGTGGAATTGGCAAAGTGATATTTGGAAGCCCATAGAGGGCTATGGTGAAAAAGGAAATATCTTCCGTTAAAAACTGGAAAGAAGCTTTCTGAGAAACTGCTTTGTGTTCTGTTAATTCATCTCACAGAGTTACAGCTTTCCCTTCAAGAAGCCTTCGCTAAGGCTGTTCTTGTGGAATTTAGAAAGTGATATTTGGAAGCCCATAGAGGGCTATGGTGAAAAAAATATCTTCCTTAAAAACTGGAAAAAAGCTTTCTGAGAAACTGCTCTGTGTTCTGTTAATACATCTCACAGAGTTACAGCTTTCCTTCAAGAAGCCTTTCGCTAAGGCTGTTCTTGTGGAATTAGAAGTGATATTTGGAAGCCCATAGAGGGCTATGGTGAAAAAGGAAATATCTTCCTTAAAAAACTGGAAAGAAGCTTTCTGAGAAACTGCTTTGTGTTCTGTTAATTCATCTCACAGAGTTACATCTTTCCCTTCAAAGAGCCTTTCGCTAAGGCTGTTCTTGTGAAATTTAGAAAGTGATATTTGGAAGCCCTTAGAGGGCTATGGTGAAAAAGGAAATATCTTCCTTTAAAAACAGGAAAGAATCTTTCTGAGAAACTGCTTAGTTTTCTGTTAATGCATCTCACAGAGTTACATCTTTCCCTTCAAGAAGCCTTTTGCTAAGGCTCTTCTTGTGGAATTTAGAAAGTGATATTTCTAAGCCCATAGATGGCTATGGTGAAAAAGAAAATATCTTCCTTTGAAAACTGGAAAAAAGCTTTATGAGAAACTGCTTTGTGTTCTGTTAATACATCTCAGAGAGTTACATCTTTCCCTTCAAGAAGCCTTTCGCTAAGGCTGTTCTTGTGGAATTGGCAAAGTGGTATTTGGAAGCCCATAGAGGGCCATGGTGAAAAAGGAAATATCTTCCTTTAAAAACTGGAAAGAAGCTTTCTGAGAAACTGCTTTGTGTTCTGTTAATATTTGTCACAGAGTTACATCATTCCCTTCAAGAAGCCTTTCACTAATGCTGTTCTTGTGGAATTGGCAAAGTGATATTTGGAAGCCCCTAGAGGGCTATGGTGAAAAAGGAAATATCTTCCGTTAAAAACTGGAAAGAAGCCTTCTGAGAAACTGCTTTGTGTTCTGTTC
>JAKFHT010001462.1:0-28956 GCA_023783455.1 Erythrocebus patas | reverse complement strand
AAAGATGTAACTCTGTTAGATGAATTAACAGAACACAGAGCAGTTTCTCAGAAAGCTTCTTTCCAGTTTTGAACGGAAGATATTTCCTTTTCACCATAGCCCTCTATGGGCTTCCAAATATCACTTTGCCAATTCCACAAGAACAGCCTTAGAGAAAGGCTTCTTGAAGGGAAAGATGTAACTCTGTGAGATGAATTAACAGAACACAGAGCAGTTTCTCAGAAAGCTTCTTTCCGGTTTTGAACGGAAGATATTTCCTTTTTCACCGTAGCCCTCTATGGGCTTCCAAATATCACTCTGCCAATTCCACAAGAACAGACTTAGCGAAAGGCTTCTTGAAGGGAAAGATGTAACTCTGTGAGATGAATTAACAGAACACAGAGCATTTTCTCAGAAAGCTTCTTTCCAGTTTTGAACGGAAGATATTTCCTTTTTCACCATAGCCCTCTATGGGCTTCCAAATATCACTCTGCCAATTCCACAAGAACAGCCTTAGCGAAAGGCTTCTTGAAGGAAAGATGTAACTCTGTGAGATGAATTAACAGAACAGAGCAGTTTCTCAGAAAGTTTCTTTCCAGTTTTGAACGGAAGATATTTCCTTTTTCACCATAGCCCTCTATGGGCTTCCAAATATCACTTTGCCAATTCCATAAGAACAGCCTTAGCGAAAGGCTTCTTGAAGGGAAAGATGTAACTCTGTGAGATGAATTAACAGAACACAGAGCAGTTTCTCAGAAAGCTTCTTTCCAGTTTTGAACGGAAGATATTTCCTTTTTCACCATAGCCCTCTATGGGCTTCCTAATATCCCTTTGCCATATCCACAAGAACAGTCTTAGCGAAAGGCTTCTTGAAGGGAAAGATGTAACTCTGTGAGATGAATTAACAGAACACAGAGCAGTTTCTCAGAAAGCTTCTTTCCAGTTTTGAACGGAAGATATTTCCTTTTCACCATAGCCCTCTATGGGCTTCCAAATATCCTTTGCCAATTCCACAAGAACAGCCTTAGCGAAGGCTTCTTGAAGGAAAGATGTAACTCTGTGAGATGAATTAACAGAACACAGAGCAGTTTTTCAGAAAGCTTCTTCCAGTTTTGAACGGAAGATATTTCCTTTTTCACCATAGCCCTCTATGGGCTTCCAAATATCACTCTGCCAATTCCACAAGAACAACCTTAGCGAAAGGTTTCTTGAAGGGAAAGATGTAACTCTGAGAGATGAATTAACAGAATACAGAGCAGTTTCTCAGAAAGCTTCTTTCCAGTTTTGAACGGAAGATATTTCCTTTTCACCATAGCCCTCTATGGGCTTCCAAATATCACTCTGCCAATTCCACAAGAAAAGCCTTAGCGAAAGGCTTCTTGAAGGAAAGATGTAACTCTGTGAGATGAATTAACAGAACACATTTTTTCACCATAGCCTCTATGGGCTTCCAAATATCCTTTGCCAATTCCACAAGAACAGCCTTAGCGAAAGGCTTTTGAAGGAAAGATGTAACTCTGTGAGATGAATTAACAGAACACAGAGCAGTTTCTCAGAAAGCTTCTTTCCAGTTTTGAACGGAAGATATTTCCTTTTTCACCATAGCCCTCTATGGGCTTCCAAATATCCTCTGCCAATTCCACAAGAACAGCCTTAGCGAAAGGCTTTTGAAGGAAAGATGTAACTCTGTGAGATGAATTAACACAACACAGAGCAGTTTCTCAGAAAGCTTCTTTCCAGTTTTTAACGGAAGATATTTCCTTTTCACCATAGCCCTCTATGGGCTTCCAAATATCCTTTGCCAATTCCACAAGAACAGCCTTAGCGAAAGGTTCTTGAAGGGAAAGATGTAACTCTGTGAGATGAATTAACAGAACACAGAGCAGTTTCTCAGAAAGCTTCTTTCCGGTTTTGAACGGAAGATATTTCCTTTTCACCATAGCCCTCTATGGGCTTCCAAATATCACTTTGCCAATTCCACAAGAACAGTCTTAGCGAAAGGCTTCTTGAAGGAAAGCTGTAACTCTGTGAGATGAATTAACAGAACACAGAGCAGTTTCTCAGAAATCTTCTTTCCAGTTTTGAGCGGAAGATATTTCTTTTTCACCATAGCCCTCTTTGGGCTTCCAAATATCCTTTGACAATTCCACAAGAACAGCCTTAGCGAAAGGCTTCTTGAAGGAAAGATGTAACTCTGTGAGTTGAATTAACAGAAGACAGAGCAGTTTCTCAGAAAGCTTCTTTCCAGTTTACAACGGAAGATATTTCCTTTTCACCATAGCCCTCTATGGGCTTCCAAATATCCTTTGCCAATTCCTCAAGAACAGCCTTAGCGAAAGGCTTCTTGAAGGAAGATGTAACTCTGTGAGAAGAATTAAAAGAACACTGAGCATTTTCTCAGAAAGCTTCTTTCCAGTTTTGAACGGAAGATATTTCCTTTTTCACCATAGCCCTATGGGCTTCCAAATATCACTCTGCCAATTCCACAAGAACAGCCTTAGCGAAAGGCTTCTTGAAGGAAAGATGTAACTCTGTGAGATGAAATAACAGAACACAGAGCAGTTTCTCAGAAGCTTCTTTCCACTTTTGAGCGGAAGATATTTCCTTTTCACCATAGCCCTCTATGGGCTTCCAAATATCCTTTGCCAATTCCACAAGAACAGCCTTAGCGAAGGCTTCTTGAAGGAAAGATGGAACTCTGTGAGATGAATTTACAGAACACAGAGCAGTTTCTCAGAAAGCTTCTTTACAGTGTTGTACTGAAGATATTTCCTTTTTCACTATAGCCCTCTATGGGCTTCCAAATATTCCTTTGCCAATTCCACAAGAACAGACTTAGCGAAAGGCTTCTTTAAGGGAAAGATGTAACTCTCTGAGATGAATTAACAGAAAACAGAGCAGTTTCTCAGAAAGCTTCTTTCCGGTTTTGAACGGAAGATATTTCCTTTTCACCATAGCCCTATGGGCTTCCAAATATCACTCTGCCAATTCCACAAGAACAGCCTTAGCGAAAGGCTTCTTGAAGGAAAGATGTAACTCTGTGAGATGAATTAACAGAACACAGAGCAGTTTCTCAAGCTTCTTTCCAGTTCTGAACGGAAGATATTTCCTTTTTCACCATAGCCCTCTATGGGCTTCCAAATATCCCTTTGCCAATTCCACAAGAACAGCCTTAACGAAAGGCTTCTTGAAGGGAAAGATGTAACTCTGTGAGGTGAATTAACAGAACACAGAGCAGTTTCTCAGAATCCTTCTTTCCAGTTTTGAGCGGAAGATATTTCCTTTTCACCATAACCCTCTATGGGCTTTCAAATATCCCTTTGCCAATTCCACAAGAACAGTCTTAGCCAAAGGTTTCTTGAAGGGAAAGATGTAACTCTGTGAGATGAATTAACAGAACACAGAGCAGTTTCTCAGAAAGCTTCTTTCCGGTTTTGAACGGAAGATATTTCCTTTTCACCATAGCCCTCTATGGGCTTCCAAATATCCTTTGCCAATTCCACAAGAACTGCCTTAGCGAAAGGCTTCTTGAAGGAAAGATGTAACTCTGTGAGATGAATTAACAGAACACAGAGCAGTTTCTCAAGCTTCTTTCCGGTTTTGAACGGAAGATATTTCCTTTTTCACCATAGCCCTCTATGGGCTTCCAAATATCACTCTGCCAATTCCTCAAGAACAGCTTTAGCGAAAGGCTTCTTGAAGGGAAAGCTGTAACTCTGTGAGATGAATTAACAGAACACAGAGCAGTTTCTCAGAAATCTTCTTTCCAGTTTTGAACGGAAGATATTTTCTTTTTCACCATAGCCCTCTTTGGGCTTCCAAATATCCCTTTGCCAATTCCACAAGAACAGCCTTAGCGAAAGGCTTCTTGAAGGGAAAGATGTAACTCTGTGAGATGAATTAACAGAACACAGAGCAGTTTCTCAGAAAGCTTCTTTACAGTGTTGTACTGAAGATATTTCCTTTTTCACTATAGCCCTCTATGGGCTTCCAAATATTCCTTTGCCAATTCCACAAGAACAGACTTAGAGAAAGGCTTCTTGAAGGGAAAGATGTAACTCTGTGAGATGAATTAACAGAACACAGAGCAGTTTCTCAAGCTTCTTTCCGGTTTTGAAGCGGAAGATATTTCCTTTTCAACATAGCCCTCTATGGGCTTCCAAATATCCTTTGCCAATTCACAAGAACAGCCTTAACGAAAGGCTTCTTGAAGGAAAGATGTAACTCTGTGAGATGAATTAACAGAACACAGAGCAGTTTCTCAGAAAGCTTCTTTCCAGTTTAAAACGGAAGATATTTCCTTTTTCACCATAGCCTCTATGGGCTTCCAAATATCACTTTGCCCATTCCACAAGAACAACCTTAGCGAAAGGCTTCTTGAAGGGAAAGATGTAACTCTGTGAGATGAATTAACAGAACACAGAGCAGTATCTCATAAAGCTTCTTTCCAGTTTTGAACGGAAGATATTTCCTTTTCACCATAGCCCTCTATGGTCTTCCAAATATCCTTTGCCAATTCCACAAGAACAGCCTTAGCGAAAGGCTTTGAAGGAAAGATGTAACTCTGTGAGATGAATTAACAGAACACAGAGCAGTTTCTCAAGCTTCTTTCCAGTTTTGACGGAAGATATTTCCTTTTCACCATAGCCCTCTATGGGCTTCCAAATATCCTCTGCCAATTCCACAAGAACAGCCTTAGCGAAAGGCTTTGAAGGAAAGATGTAACTCTGAGATGAATTAACAGAACACAGAGCAGTTTCTCAGAAAGCTTCTTTCCAGTTTTGAACGGAAGATATTTTTTTCACCATAGCCCTCTATGGGCTTCAAATATCCTTTGCCAATTCTACAAGAACAGCCTTAGCGAAAGGCTTCTTGAAGGGAAAGATGTAACTCTGAGATGAATTAACAGAACACAGAGCAGTTTCTCAGAAAGCTTCTTTCCAGTTTTGAGCGGAAGATATTTCCTTTTTCACCATATCCCTCTATGGGCTTCCAAATATCACTTTGCCAATTCCACAAGAACAGACTTAGCGAAAGGCTTCTTGAAGGAAAGATGTAACTCTGTGAGATGAATTAACACAACACAGAGCAGTTTCTCATAAAGCTTCTTTCCAGTTTTGAACGGAAGATATTTCCTTTTTCACCATAGCCCTCTATGGGCTTCCAAATATCCCTTTGCCAATTCCACAAGAACTGCCTTAGCGAAAGGCTTCTTGAAGGGAAAGATGTAACTCTGTTAGAAGAATCAACAGAACACAGAGCATTTTCTCAGAAAGCTTCTTTCCAGTTTTGAACGGAAGATATTTCCTTTTTCACCATAGCCCTCTATGGGCTTCCAAATATCACTCTGCGAATTCCACAAGAACAGCCTTAGCGAAAGGCTTCTTGAAGGGAAAGATGTAACTCTGTGAGATGAATTAACAGAACACAGAGTAGTTTTTCAGAAAGCTTCTTTCCGGTTTTGAACGGAAGATATTTCCTTTTTCACCATAGGCCTCTATGGGCTTCCAAATATCGCTTTGCCAACTCCACAAGAACAGCCTTAGCGAAGGCTTCTTGAAGGAAAGATGTAACTCTGTGAGATGAATTAACAGAACACAGAGCAGTTTCTCAGAAAGCTTCTTTCCAGTTTTGAACGGAAGATATTTCCTTTTCACCAAGCCCTCTATGGGCTTCCAAATATCCTTTGCCAATTCCACAAGAACAGCCTTAGCGAAAGGCTTCTTGAAGGAAAGATGTAACTCTGTGAGATGAATTAACAGAACACAGAGCAGTTTCTCAGAAAGCTTCTTTCCAGTTTTGAACTGAAGATATTTCCTTTTCACCATAGCCCTCTATGGGCTTCCAAATATCCCTTTTCCAATTCCACAAGAACAGCCTTAGCGAAAGGCTTCTTGAAGGGAAAGATGTAACTCTGTGAGATGAATTAACAGAACACAGAGCAGTTTCTCAGAAAGCTTCTTTCCACTTTTGAACGGAAGATATTTCCTTTTTCAACATAGCCCTCTATGGGCTTCCAAATATCACTCAGCGAATTCCACAAGAACAGCCTTAGCGAAAGGCTTCTTGAAGGGAAAGATGTAACTCTGTGAGATGAATAAACAGAACACAGATCAGTTTCTCAGAAAGTTTCTTTCCAGTTTTGAACGGAAGATATTTCCTTTTTCACCATAGCCCTCTATGGGCTTCCAAATATCACTTTGCCAATTCCATAAGAACAGCCTTAGCGAAAGGCTTCTTGAAGGGAAAGATGTAACTCTGTGAGATGAATTAACAGAACACAGAGCAGTTTCTCAGAAAGCTTCTTTCCAGTTTTGAACCGAAGATATTTCCGTTTTCACCATAGCCCTCTATGGGCTTCCTAATATCCCTTTGCCATATCCACAAGAACAGTCTTAGCGAAAGGCTTCTTGAAGGGAAAGATGTAACTCTGTGAGATGAATTAACAGAACACAGAGCAGTTTCTCAGAAAGCTTCTTTCCAGTTTTTAACGGAAGATATTTCCTTTTTCACCGTAGCCCTCTATGGGCTTCAAAATATCCCTTTGCCAATTCCACAAGAACAGCCTTAGCGAAAAGCTTCTTGAAGGAAAGATGTAACTCTGTGAGATGAATTAACAGAACACAGAGCAGTTTCTCAGAAAGCTTCCTTCCAGTTTTGAACGGAAGATATTTCCTTTTTCACCAAGCCCTCTATGGGCTTCCAAATATCACTCTGCCAATTCCACAAGAACAACCTTAGCGAAAGGTTTCTTGAAGGGAAAGATGTAACTCTGAGAGATGAATTAACAGAATACAGAGCAGTTTCTCAGAAAGCTTCTTTCCAGTTTTGAACGGAAGATATTTCCCTTTTCACCGTAGCCCTCTATGGGCTTCCAAATATCACTCTGCCAATTCCACAAGAAAAGCCTTAGCGAAAGGGTTCTTGAAGGGAAAGATGTAACTCTGTGAGATGAATTAACAGAACACAGAGCAGTTTCACCATAGCCTCTATGGGCTTCCAAATATCCTTTGCCAATTCCACAAGAACAGCCTTAGTGAAAGGCTTCTTGAAGGAAAGATGTAACTCTCTGAGATGAATTTACAGAACACAGAGCAGTTTCTCAGAAAGCTTCTTTCCAGTTTTGACGGAAGATATTTCCTTTTCACCATAGCCTCTATGGGCTTCCAAATATCCTTTGCCAATTCCACAAGAACAGCCTTAGTGAAAGGCTTCTTGAAGGAAAGATGTAACTCTGTGAGATGAATTAACACAACACAGAGCAGTTTCTCAGAAAGCTTCTTTCCAGTTTACAACGGAAGATAGTTCCTTTTTCACCATAGCCCTCTATGGGCTTCCAAATATCCCTTTGCCAATTCCACAAAAACAGCCTTAGCCAAAGGCTTCTTAAAGGGAAAGATGTAACTCTGTTAGATGAATTAACAGAAAACAGAGCAGTTTCTCAGAAAGCTTCTTTCCGGTTTTGAACGGAAGATATTTCCTTTTTCACCATAGCCCTCTATTGGATTCCAAATATCACTCTGCCAATTCCACAAGAACAGCCTTAGCGAAAGGCTTCTTGAAGGGAAAGATGTAACTCTGTGAGATGAATTAACAGAACACAGAGCAGTTTCTCAGAAAGCTTCTTTCCAGTTTTGAACGGAAGATATTTCCTTTTCACCATAGCCCTCTATGGGCTTCCAAATATCCTTTGCCAATTCCACAAGAACAGCCTTAACGAAAGGCTTCTTGAAGGAAAGATGTAACTCTGTGAGGTGAATTAACAGAACACAGAGCAGTTTCTCAGAATCCTTCTTTCCAGTTTTGAGCGGAAGATATTTCCTTTTCACCATAACCCTCTATGGGCTTCAAATATCCTTTGCCAATTCCACAAGAACAGCCTTAGTGAAAGGCTTCTTGAAGGAAAGATGTAACTCTGTGAGATGAATTAACACAACACAGAGCAGTTTCTCAGAAAGCTTCTTTCCAGTTTACAACGGAAGATAGTTCCTTTTTCACCATAGCCCTCTATGGGCTTCCAAATATCCCTTTGCCAATTCCACAAAAACAGCCTTAGCCAAAGGCTTCTTAAAGGGAAAGATGTAACTCTGTTAGATGAATTAACAGAAAACAGAGCAGTTTCTCAGAAAGCTTCTTTCCGGTTTTGAACGGAAGATATTTCCTTTTTCACCATAGCCCTCTATTGGATTCCAAATATCACTCTGCCAATTCCACAAGAACAGCCTTAGCGAAAGGCTTCTTGAAGGGAAAGATGTAACTCTGTGAGATGAATTAACAGAACACAGAGCAGTTTCTCAAGCTTCTTTCCAGTTTTGAAGCGGAAGATATTTCCTTTTCACCATAGCCCTCTATGGGCTTCCAAATATCCCTTTGCCAATTCCACAAGAACAGCCTTAACGAAAGGCTTCTTGAAGGGAAAGATGTAACTCTGTGAGGTGAATTAACAGAACACAGAGCAGTTTCTCAGAATCCTTCTTTCCAGTTTTGAACGTAAGATATTTCCTTTTTCACCATAACCCTCTATGGGCTTTCAAATATCCCTTTGCCAATTCCACAAGAACAGTCTTAGCCAAAGGTTTCTTGAAGGGAAAGATGTAACTCTGTGAGATGAATTAACACAACACAGAGCAGTTTCTCAGAAAGCTTCTTTCCGGTTTTGAACGGAAGATATTTCTTTTTTCACCATAGCCCTCTATGGGCTTCCAAATATCCCTTTGCCAATTCCACAAGAACTGCCTTAGCGAAAGGCTTCTTGAAGGAAATGATGTAACTCTGTGAGATGAATTAACAGAACACAGAGCAGTTTCTCAAGCTTCTTTCCGGTTTTGAACGGAAGATATTTCCTTTTTCACCATAGCCCTCTATGGGCTTCCAAATATCACTCTGCCAATTCCTCAAGAACAGCTTTAGCGAAAGGCTTCTTGAAGGGAAAGCTGTAACTCTGTGAGATGAATTAACAGAACACAGAGCAGTTTCTCAGAAATCTTCTTTCCAGTTTTGAACGGAAGATATTTTCTTTTTCACCATAGCCCTCTTTGGGCTTCCAAATATCCCTTTGACAATTCCACAAGAACAGCCTTAGCGAAAGGCTTCTTGAAGGGAAAGATG
This sequence comes from Erythrocebus patas, assembly GCA_023783455.1. Classification (NCBI taxonomy): domain Eukaryota; kingdom Metazoa; phylum Chordata; class Mammalia; order Primates; family Cercopithecidae; genus Erythrocebus; species Erythrocebus patas. Next base: position 19,869 of record JAKFHT010001462.1, on the reverse strand, counting down.
TAACTCTGTGAGATGAATTAACAGAAGACAGAGCAGTTTCTCAGAAAGCTTCTTTCCAGTTTACAACGGAAGTTATTTCCTTTTTCACCATAGGCCTCTATGGGCTTCCAAATATCACTTTGCCCATTCCACAAGAACAACCTTAGCGAAAGGCTTCTTGAAGGGAAAGATGGAACTCTGTGAGATGAATTAACAGAACACAGAGCAGTTTCTCAGAAAGCTTCTTTCCACTTTTGAACGGAAGATATTTCCTTTTTCACCAAAGCCCTCTATGGGCTTCCAAATATCACTCTGCGAATTCCACAAGAACAGCCTTAGCGAAAGGCTTGTTGGAGGGAAAGATGTAACTCTGTGAGATGAATTAACAGAACACAGATCAGTTTCTCAGAAAGTTTCTTTCCAGTTTTGAACGGAAGATATTTCCTTTTTCACCATAGCCCTCTATGGGCTTCCAAATATCCTTTGCCAATTCCTCAAGAACAGCCTTAGCGAAGGCTTCTTGAAGGGAAAGATGTAACTCTGTGAGATGAATTAACAGAACACAGAGCAGTTTCTCAGAAAGCTTCTTTCCAGTTTTGAGCGGAAGATATTTCCTTTTCACCATAGCCTTCTATGGGCTTCCAAATATCACTCTGCCAATTCCACAAGAACAGCCTTAGCGAAAGGCTTCTTGAAGGGAAAGATGTAACTCTGTGAGATGAAATAACAGAACACAGAGCAGTTTCTCAGGAAGTTTCTTTCCGCTTTTGAACGGAAGATATTTCCTTTTTCACCATAGCCGTCTATGGGCTTCCAAATATCCCTTTGCCAATTCCACAAGAACAGCCTTAGCGAAAGGCTTCTTGAAGGGAAAGATGTAACTCTGTGAGATGAATTAACAGAACACACAGCAGTTTCTCAGAAAGCTTCTTTCCGGTTTTGAACGGAAGATACTTCCTTTTTCAACATAGCCCTCTATGGGCTTCCAAATATCGCTTTGCCAATTCCACAAGAACAGCCTTAGCGAAAGGCTTCTTGAAGGGAAAGATGTAACTCTGTGAGATGAATTAACAGAACACAGAGCAGTTTCTCAGAAAGCTTCTTTCCAGTTTTGAACGGAAGATATTTCCTTTTTCACCATAGTCCTCTATGGGCTTCCAAATATCCCTTTGCCAATTCCAAAAGTACAGCCTTAGCGAAAGGCTTCTTGAAGAGAAAGATGTAACTTTGTGAGATGAATTAACAGAACACAGAGCAGTTTCTCAGAAAGTTTCTTTCCAGTTTTGAACGGAAGATATTTCCTTTTTCACCATAGCCCTCTATGGGCTTCCAAATATCCTTTGACAATTCCACAAGAACAGCCTTAGCGAAGGCTTCTTGAAGGAAAGATGTAACTCTGTGAGATGAATTAACAGAACACAGAGCAGTTTCTCAAGCTTCTTTCCGGTTTTGAGCGGAAGATATTTCCTTTTCACCATAGCCTCTATGGGCTTCCAAATATCGCTTTGCCAATTCCACAAGAACAGCCTTAGCGAAAGGCTTTGAAGGAAAGATGTAACTCTGTGAGATGAATTAACAGAACACAGAGCAGTTTCTCAGAAAGCTTCTTTCCAGTTTTGAGCGGAAGATATTTCCTTTTCACCATAGCCCTCTATGGGCTTCCAAATATCCTCTGCCAATTCCACAAGAACAGCCTTAGCGAAAGGCTTCTTGAAGGAAAGATGTAACTCTGTGAGATGAATTAAAAGAACACAGAGCAGTTTCTCAGAAAGCTTCTTTCCAGTTTTGAACTGAAGATATTTCCTTTTCAGCATAGCCCTCTATGGGCTTCCAAATATCCTTTTCCAATTCCACAAGAACAGCCTTAGCGAAAGGCTTCTTGAAGGAAAGATGTAACTCTGTGAGATGAATTAACAGAACACAGAGCAGTTTCTCAAGCTTCTTTCCACTTTTGAGCGGAAGATATTTCCTTTTTCAACATAGCCCTCTATGGGCTTCCAAATATCCTCAGCGAATTCCACAAGAACAGCCTTAGCGAAAGGCTTCTTGAAGGAAAGATGTAACTCTGTGAGATGAATAAACAGAACACAGATCAGTTTCTCAGAAAGTTTCTTTCCAGTTTTGAGCGGAAGATATTTCCTTTTCACCATAGCCCTCTATGGGCTTCCAAATATCACTTTGCCAATTCCATAAGAACAGCCTTAGCGAAAGGCTTCTTGAAGGAAAGATGTAACTCTGTGAGATGAATTAACAGAATACAGAGCAGTTTCTCAGAAAGCTTCTTTCCAGTTTTGAACCGAAGATATTTCCGTTTTCACCATAGCCCTCTATGGGCTTCCTAATATCCCTTTGCCATATCCACAAGAACAGTCTTAGTGAAAGGCTTCTTGAAGGGAAAGATGTAACTCTGTGAGATGAATTAACAGAACACAGAGCAGTTTCTCAGAAAGCTTCTTTCCAGTTTTAACGGAAGATATTTCCTTTTCACCAAGCCCTCTATGGGCTTCCAAATATCCTTTGCCAATTCCACAAGAACAGCCTTAGCGAAAAGCTTCTTGAAGGAAAGATGTAACTCTATGAGATGAATTAACAGAACACAGAGCAGTTTCTCAGAAAGCTTCCTTCCAGTTTTGAACGGAAGATATTTCCTTTTTCACCAAGCCCTCTATGGGCTTCCAAATATCACTCTGCCAATTCCACAAGAACAACCTTAGCGAAAGGTTTCTTGAAGGGAAAGATGTAACTCTGAGAGATGAATTAACAGAATACAGAGCAGTTTCTCAGAAAGCTTCTTTCCAGTTTTGAACGGAAGATATTTCCTTTTCACCATAGCCCTATGGGCTTCCAAATATCACTCTGCCAATTCCACAAGAACAGCCTTAGCGAAAGGCTTCTTGAAGGGAAAGATGTAACTCTGTGAGATGAATTAACAGAACACAGAGCAGTTTCTCAGAAAGTTTCTTTCCAGTTTTGAACGGAAGATATTTTTTCACCATAGCCTTCTATGGGCTTCCAAATATCCTTTGCCAATTCCACAAGAACAGCCTTAGCGAAAGGCTTCTTGAAGGAAAGATGTAACTCTGTGATATGAATTAACAGAACACACAGCAGTTTCTCAGAAAGCTTCTTTCCGGTTTTGAACGGAAGATACTTCCTTTTTCACCATAGCCCTCTATGGGCTTCCAAATATCGCTTTGCCAACTCCACAAGAACAGCCTTAGCGAAAGGCTTCTTGAAGGGAAAGATGTAACTCTGTGAGATGAATTAACAGAACACAGAGCAGTTTCTCAGAAAGCTTCTTTCCAGTTTTGAACGGAAGATATTTCCTTTTTCACCATAGTCCTCTATGGGCTTCCAAATATCCCTTTGCCAATTCCAAAAGTACAGCCTTAGCGAAAGGCTTCTTGAAGAGAAAGATGTAACTTTGTGAGATGAATTAAAGGAACACAGAGCAGTTTCTCAGAAAGCTTCTTTCCAGTTTTGAACGGAAGATATTTCCTTTTTCACCGTAGCCCTCAATGGGCTTCCAAATATCATTTTGCCAATTCCAGAAGAACAGCCTTAGCGAAAGTCTTCTTGAAGGGAAAGATGTAACTCTGTGAGATGAATTAACAGAACACAGAGCAGTTTCTCAGAAAGCTTCTTTCCGGTTTTGAACGGAAGATACTTCCTTTTTCACCATAGCCCTCTATGGGCTTCCAAATATCCCTTTGCCAATTCCACAAGAACAGACTTAGCGAAAGGCTTCTTGAAGGGAAAAATGTAACTCTGTGAGTTGAATTAACAGAAAACAGAAGGGTTTCTCAGAAAGCTTCTTTCCAGTTTTTACCGGAAGATATTTCCTTTTTCACCTTAGCCCTCTATGGGCTTCCAAATATCCCTTTCCCCTATCCACAAGAACAGCCTTAGCGAAAGGCTTCTTGAAGAGAAAGATGTAACTCTCTGAGATGAATTTACAGAACACAGAGCAGTTTCTCAGAAAGCTTCTTTCCAGTTTTGAACGGACGATATTTCCTTTTTCACCATAGCCCTCTATGGGCTTCCAAATATCCCTTTGCCAATTCCACAAGAACAGCCTTAGCGAAAGGCTTCTTGAAGGGAAAGATGTAACTCTGTGAGATGAATTAACAGAACACAGAGCAGTTTCTCATAAAGCTTCTTTCCGGTTTTGAGCGGAAGATATTTCCTTTTTCACCATAGCCTCTATGGGCTTCCAAATATCGCTTTGCCAATTCCACAAGAACAGCCTTAGCGAAGGCTTCTTGAAGGAAAGATGTAACTCTGTGAGATGAATTAACAGAACACAGAGCAGTTTCTCATAAAGCTTCTTTCCAGTTTTGAGCGGAAGATATTTCCTTTTCACCATAGCCCTCTATGTGCTTGCAAATATCCTTTACCAATTCCACAAGAACAGCCTTAGCGAAAACTTCTTGAAGGAAAGATGTAACTCTGTGAGATGAATTAACAGAACACAGAGCAGTTTCTCAGAAGCTTCTTTCCAGTTTTGAACGGAAGATATTTGCTTTTTCACCATAGCCCTGTAAGGACTTCCAAATATCACTTTGCCAATTCCACAAGAACAGCCTTAGCGAAAGGCTTGAAGGAAAGATGTAACTCTGTGAGATGAATTAACAGACACTGAGCAGTTTCTCAGAAAGCTTCTTTCCAGTTTTGAACCGAAGATATATCCGTTTTCACCATAGCCCTCTATGGGCTTCCAAATATCCATTTGCCATATCCACAAGAACAGCCTTAGCGAAGGCTTCTTGAAGGAAAGATGTAACTCTGTGAGATGAATTAACAGAACACAGAGCAGTTTCTCAGAAAGCTTCTTTCCAGTTTTTAACGGAAGATATTTCCTTTTTCACCGTAGCCCTCTATGGGCTTCAAAATATCCCTTTGCCAATTCCACAAGAACAGCCTTAGCGAAAGGCTTCTTGAAGGAAAGATGTAACTCTGTGAGATGAATTAACAGAACACAGAGCAGTTTCTCAGAAAGCTTCCTTCCAGTTTTGAACGGAAGATATTTCCTTTTTCACCAAGCCCTCTATGGGCTTCCAAATATCACTCTGCCAATTCCACAAGAACAACCTTAGCGAAAGGTTTCTTGAAGGGAAAGATGTAACTCTGTGAGATGAATTAACAGAATACAGAGCAGTTTCTCAGAAAGCTTCTTTCCAGTTTTGAACGGAAGATATTTCCCTTTTCACCGTAGCCCTCTATGGGCTTCCAAATATCACTCTGCCAATTCCACAAGAAAAGCCTTAGCGAAAGGGTTCTTGAAGGGAAAGATGTAACTCTGTGAGATGAATTAACAGAACACAGAGCAGTTTCACCATAGGCCTCTATGGGCTTCCAAATATCGCTTTGCCAATTCCACAAGAACAGCCTTAGCGAAAGGATTCTTGAAGGAAAGATGTAACTCTCTGAGATGAATTTACAGAACACAGAGCAGTTTCTCAGAAAGATTCTTTCCAGTTTTGAACGGACGATATTTCCTTTTCACCATAGCCTCTATGGGCTTCCAAATATCCCTTTGCCAATTCCACAAGAACAGTCTTAGCGAAAGGCTTCTTGAAGGGAAAGATGTAACTCTGTGAGATGAATTAACAGAACACAGAGCAGTTTCTCAGAAAGCTTCTTTCCAGTTTTGAACGGAAGATATTTCCTTTTTCACCATATCCCTCTATGGGCTTCCAAATATCCCTTTGCCAATTCCACAAGAACAGACTTAGCGAAAGGCTTCTTGAAGGGAAAGATGTAACACTGTGAGATGAATTAACACAACACAGAGCAGTTTCTCATAAAGCTTCTTTCCAGTTTTGAACGGAAGATATTTCCTTTTTCACCATAGCCCTCTATGGGCTTCCAAATATCCCTTTGCCAATTCCACAAGAACTGCCTTAGCGAAAGGCTTCTTGAAGGGAAAGATGTAACTCTGTTAGAAGAATCAACAGAACACAGAGCATTTTCTCAGAAAGCTTCTTTCCAGTTTTGAACGGAAGATATTTCCTTTTTCACCATAGCCCTCTATGGGCTTCCAAATATCACTCTGCGAATTCCACAAGAACAGCCTTAGCGAAAGGCTTCTTGAAGGGAAAGATGTAACTCTGTGAGATGAATTAAAAGATCACAGAGCAGTTTCTCTGAAAGTTTCTTTCCAGTTTTGAACGGAAGATATTTCCTTTTTCACCATAGCCCTCTATGGGCTTCCAAATATCCTTTGACAATTCCACAAGAACAGCCTTAGCGAAAGGCTTTGAAGGGAAAGATGTAACTCTGTGAGATGAATTAACAGAACACAGAGCAGTTTTCAGAAAGCTTCTTTCCGGTTTTGAGCGGAAGATATTTCCTTTTCACCATAGGCCTCTATGGGCTTCCAAATATCGCTTTGCCAACTCCACAAGAACAGCCTTAGCGAAAGGCTTTGAAGGAAAGATGTAACTCTGTGAGATGAATTAACAGAACACAGAGCAGTTTCTCAGAAAGCTTCTTTCCAGTTTTAACGGAAGATATTTCCTTTTCACCATAGCCCTCTATGGGCTTCCAAATATCCCTTTGCCAATTCCACAAGAACAGCCTTAGCGAAAGGCTTCTTGAAGGGAAAGATGTAACTCTGTGAGATGAATTAAAAGAACACAGAGCAGTTTCTCAGAAAGCTTCTTTCCAGTTTTGAACTGAAGATATTTCCTTTTCACCATAGCCCTCTATGGGCTTCCAAATATCACTTTGCCAATTCCACAAGAACAGCCTTAGCGAAAGGCTTCTTGAAGGGAAAGATGTAACTCTGTGAGATGAATTAACAGAACACAGAGCAGTTTCTCAGAAAGCTTCTTTCCACTTTTGAACGGAAGATATTTCCTTTTTCAACATAGCCCTCTATGGGCTTCCAAATATCACTCAGCGAATTCCACAAGAACAGCCTTAGCGAAAGGCTTCTTGAAGGGAAAGATGTAACTCTGTGAGATGAATAAACAGAACACAGATCAGTTTCTCAGAAAGTTTCTTTCCAGTTTTGAACGGAAGATATTTCCTTTTTCACCATAGCCCTCTATGGGCTTCCAAATATCACTTTGCCAATTCCATAAGAACAGCCTTAGCGAAAGGCTTTTGAAGGAAAGATGTAACTCTGTGAGATGAATTAACAGAACACAGAGCAGTTTCTCAGAAAGCTTCTTTCCAGTTTTGAACGAAGATATTTCCGTTTTCACCATAGCCCGCTATGGGCTTCCAAATATCCTTTGCCATATCCACAAGAACAGTCTTAGCGAAGGCTTCTTGAAGGAAGATGTAACTCTGTGAGATGAATTAACAGAACACAGAGCAGTTTCTCAGAAAGATTCTTTCCAGTTTTAACGGAAGATATTTCCTTTTTCACCGTAGCCCTCTATGGGCTTCAAAATATCCCTTTGCCAATTCCACAAGAACAGCCTTAGCGAAAGGCTTCTTGAAGGGAAAAATGTAACTCTGTGAGATGAATTAACAGAACACAGAGCAGTTTCTCAGAAAGCTTCTTTCAAGTTTTGAACGGAACATATTTCCTTTTTCACCATAGCCCTCTATGGGCTTCCAAATATCACTCTGCCAATTCCACAAGAACAACCTTAGCGAAAGGTTTCTTGAAGGGAAAGATGTAACTCTGAGAGATGAATTAACAGAATACAGAGCAGTTTCTCAGAAAGCTTCTTTCCAGTTTTGAACGGAAGATATTTCCCTTTTCACCGTAGCCCTCTATGGGCTTCCAAATATCACTCTGCCAATTCCACAAGAAAAGCCTTAGCGAAAGGGTTCTTGAAGGGAAAGATGTAACTCTGTGAGATGAATTAACAGAACACAGAGCAGTTTCACCATAGGCCTCTATGGGCTTCCAAATATCCCTTTGCCAATTCCACAAGAACAGCCTTAGCGAAAGGCTTCTTGAAGGGAAAGATGTAACTCTCTGAGATGAATTTACAGAACACAGAGCAGTTTCTCAGAAAGCTTCTTTCCAGTTTTGAACGGACGATATTTCCTTTTTCACCATAGCCCTCTATGGGCTTCCAAATATCCCTTTGCCAATTCCACAAGAACAGTCTTAGCGAAAGGCTTCTTGAAGGGAAAGATGTAACTCTGTAAGATGAATTAACACAACACAGAGCAGTTTCTCAGAAAGCTTCTTTCCGGTTTTGAACGGAAGATATTTCCTTTTTCACCATAGCCCTCTATGGGCTTCCAAATATCCCTTTGCCAATTCCACAAGAACTGCCTTAGCGAAAGGCTTCTTGAAGGAAAGATGTAACTCTGAGATGAATTAACAGAACACAGAGCATTTTCTCAGAAAGTTTCTTTCCAGTTTTGAACGGAAGATATTTCCTTTTTCACCATAGCCCTATGGGCTTCCAAATATCCTTTGCCAATTCCACAAGAACAGCCTTAGCGAAAGGCTTCTTGAAGGAAAGATGTAACTCTGTGAGATGAATTAACAGAACACAGAGCAGTTTTTCAGAAAGCTTCTTTCCGGTTTTGAGCGGAAGATATTTTTTTCACCATAGCCCTCTATGGGCTTCCAAATATCCTTTGCTAATTCCACAAGAACTGCCTTAGCGAAAGGCTTTGAAGGAAAGTTGTAACTCTGTGAGATGAATTAACAGAACACAGAGCAGTTTCTCAGAAAGCTTCTTTCCAGTTTTGAGCGGAAGATATTTCCTTTTTCACCATATCCCTCTATGGGCTTCCAAATATCCTTTGCCAATTCCACAAGAACAGACTTAGCGAAAGGCTTCTTGAAGGAAAGATGTAACTCTGTGAGATGAATTAACACAACACAGAGCAGTTTCTCAGAAAGCTTCTTTCCAGTTTACAACGGAAGATATTTCCTTTTTCACCATAGCCCTCTATGGGCTTCCAAATATCCTTTGCCAATTCCACAAAACAGCCTTAGCCAAAGGCTTCTTAAAGGAAAGATGTAACTCTGTTAGATGAATTAACAGAAAACAGAGCAGTTTCTCAGAAAGCTTCTTTCCGGTTTTGAGCGGAAGATATTTCCTTTTTCACCATAGCCCTATGGGCTTCCAAATATCACTCTGCCAATTCCACAAGAACAGCCTTAGCGAAAGGCTTCTTGAAGGAAAGATGTAACTTTGTGAGATGAATTAACAGAACACAGAGCAGTTTCTCAGAAAGCTTCTTTCCAGTTTTGAGCGGAAGATATTTCCTTTTTCACCATAGCCCTCTATGGGCTTCCAAATATCCTTTGCCAATTCCACAAGAACAGCCTTAGCGAAAGGCTTTGAAGGGAAAGATGTAACTCTGTGAGGTGAATTAACAGAACACAGAGCAGTTTCTCAGAATCCTTCTTTCCAGTTTTGAACGTAAGATATTTCCTTTTTCACCATAACCCTCTATGGGCTTTCAAATATCCCTTTGCCAATTCCACAAGAACAGTCTTAGCCAAAGGTTTCTTGAAGGGAAAGATGTAACTCTGTGAGATGAATTAACACAACACAGAGCAGTTTCTCAGAAAGCTTCTTTCCGGTTTTGAACGGAAGATATTTCTTTTTTCACCATAGCCCTCTATGGGCTTCCAAATATCCCTTTGCCAATTCCACAAGAACTGCCTTAGCGAAAGGCTTCTTGAAGGGAATGATGTAACTCTGTGAGATGAATTAACAGAACACAGAGCAGTTTTTCAGAAAGCTTTTTTCCGGTTTTGAACGGAAGATATTTCCTTTTTCACCATAGCCCTCTATGGGCTTCCAAATATCACTCTGCCAATTCCTCAAGAACAGCTTTAGCGAAAGGCTTCTTGAAGGGAAAGCTGTAACTCTGTGAGATGAATTAACAGAACACAGAGCAGTTTCTCAGAAATCTTCTTTCCAGTTTTGAACGGAAGATATTTTCTTTTTCACCATAGCCCTCTTTGGGCTTCCAAATATCCCTTTGACAATTCCACAAGAACAGCCTTAGCGAAAGGCTTCTTGAAGGGAAAGATGTAACTCTGTGAGATGAAATAACAGAACACAGAGCAGTTTCTCAGGAAGTTTCTTTCCGCTTTTGAACGGAAGATATTTCCTTTTCACCATAGCCTCTATGGGCTTCCAAATATCCCTTGCTAATTCCACAAGAACAGCCTTAGCGAAGGCTTCTTGAAGGAAAGATGTAACTCTGTGAGATGAATTAACAGAACACACAGCAGTTTCTCAGAAAGCTTCTTTCCGGTTTTGAACGGAAGATATTTCCTTTTTCACCATAGCCTCTATGGGCTTCCAAATATCGCTTTGCCAATTCACAAGAACAGCCTTAGCGAAAGGCTTTTGAAGGGAAAGATGTAACTCTGTGAGATGAATTAACAGAACACAGAGCAGTTTCTCAGAAAGCTTCTTTCCAGTTTTGAACGGAAGATATTTCCTTTTTCACCATAGTCCTCTATGGGCTTCCAAATATCCCTTTGCCAATTCCAAAAGTACAGCCTTAGCGAAAGGCTTCTTGAAGAGAAAGATGTAACTTTGTGAGATGAATTAACAGAACACAGAGCAGTTTCTCAGAAAGTTTCTTTCCAGTTTTGAACGGAAGATATTTCCTTTTTCACCATAGCCCTCTATGGGCTTCCAAATATCCCTTTGACAATTCCACAAGAACAGCCTTAGCGAAAGGCTTCTTGAAGGGAAAGATGTAACTCTGTGAGATGAATTAACAGAACACAGAGCAGTTTTTCAGAAAGCTTCTTTCCGGTTTTGAACGGAAGATATTTCCTTTTTCACCATAGGCCTCTATGGGCTTCCAAATATCGCTTTGCCAACTCCACAAGAACAGCCTTAGCGAAAGGCTTCTTGAAGGGAAAGATGTAACTCTGTGAGATGAATTAACAGAACACAGAGCAGTTTCTCAGAAAGCTTCTTTCCAGTTTTGAACGGAAGATATTTCCTTTTTCACCATAGCCCTCTATGGGCTTCCAAATATCCCTTTGCCAATTCCACAAGAACAGCCTTAGCGAAAGGCTTCTTGAAGGGAAAGATGTAACTCTGTGAGATGAATTAAAAGAACACAGAGCAGTTTCTCAGAAAGCTTCTTTCCAGTTTTGAACTGAAGATATTTCCTTTTTCAGCATAGCCCTCTATGGGCTTCCAAATATCCCTTTTCCAATTCCACAAGAACAGCCTTAGCGAAAGGCTTCTTGAAGGGAAAGATGTAACTCTGTGAGATGAATTAACAGAACACAGAGCAGTTTCTCAGAAAGCTTCTTTCCACTTTTGAACGGAAGATATTTCCTTTTTCAACATAGCCCTCTATGGGCTTCCAAATATCACTCAGCGAATTCCACAAGAACAGCCTTAGCGAAAGGCTTGAAGGAAAGATGTAACTCTGTGAGATGAATAAACAGAACACAGATCAGTTTCTCAGAAAGTTTCTTTCCAGTTTTGAACGGAAGATATTTCCTTTTTCACCATAGCCCTCTATGGGCTTCCAAATATCACTTTGCCAATTCCATAAGAACAGCCTTAGCGAAAGGCTTCTTGAAGGAAAGATGTAACTCTGTGAGATGAATTAACAGAACACAGAGCAGTTTCTCAGAAAGCTTCTTTCCAGTTTTGAACGAAGATATTTCCTTTTCACCATAGCCCTCTATGGGCTTCCAAATATCCTTTGCTAATTCCACAAGAACAGTCTTAGCGAAAGGCTTGAAGGAAAGATGTAACTCTGTGAGATGAATTAACAGAACACAGAGCAGTTTCTCAGAAAGCTTCTTTCCAGTTTTAACGGAAGATATTTCCTTTTCACCGTAGCCCTCTATGGGCTTCAAAATATCCCTTTGCCAATTCCACAAGAACAGCCTTAGCGAAAAGCTTCTTGAAGGAAAGATGTAACTCTGTGAGATGAATTAACAGAACACAGAGCAGTTTCTCAGAAAGCTTCCTTCCAGTTTTGAACGAAGATATTTCCTTTTTCACCATAGCCTCTATGGGCTTCCAAATATCACTCTGCCAATTCCACAAGAACAACCTTAGCGAAAGGTTTCTTGAAGGGAAAGATGTAACTCTGAGAGATGAATTAACAGAATACAGAGCAGTTTCTCAGAAAGCTTCTTTCCAGTTTTGAACGGAAGATATTTCCCTTTTCACCGTAGCCCTCTATGGGCTTCCAAATATCACTCTGCCAATTCCACAAGAAAAGCCTTAGCGAAAGGGTTCTTGAAGGGAAAGATGTAACTCTGTGAAATGAATTAACAGAACACAGAGCAGTTTCACCATAGCCTCTATGGGCTTCCAAATATCCTTTGCCAATTCCACAAGAACAGCCTTAGCGAAAGGCTTCTTGAAGGGAAAGATGTAACTCTCTGAGATGAATTTACAGAACACAGAGCAGTTTCTCAGAAAGCTTCTTTCCAGTTTTGAACGGACGATATTTCCTTTTTCACCATAGCCCTCTATGGGCTTCCAAATATCCCTTTGCCAATTCCACAAGAACAGTCTTAGCGAAAGGCTTCTTGAAGGGAAAGATGTAACTCTGTAAGATGAATTAACACAACACAGAGCAGTTTCTCAGAAAGCTTCTTTCCGGTTTTGAACGGAAGATATTTCCTTTTTCACCATAGCCCTCTATGGGCTTCCAAATATCCCTTTGCCAATTCCACAAGAACTGCCTAAGCGAAAGGCTTCTTGAAGGGAAAGATGTAACAATGTGAGATGAATTAACAGAACACAGAGCATTTTCTCAGAAAGTTTCTTTCCAGTTTTGAACGGAAGATATTTCCTTTTTCACCATAGCCCTCTATGGGCTTCCAAATATCCTTTGCTAATTCCACAAGAACAGCCTTAGCGAAGGCTTCTTGAAGGAAAGATGTAACTCTGTGAGATGAATTAACAGAACACAGAGCAGTTTTTCAGAAAGCTTCTTTCCGGTTTTGAACGGAAGATATTTCCTTTTTCACCATAGCCCTCTATGGGCTTCCAAATATCCCTTTGCTAATTCCACAAGAACTGCCTTAGCGAAAGGCTTCGTGAAGGGAAAGTTGTAACTCTGTGAGATGAATTAACAGAACACAGAGCAGTTTCTCAGAAAGCTTCTTTCCAGTTTTGAACGGAAGATATTTCCTTTTTCACCATATCCCTCTATGGGCTTCCAAATATCACTTTGCCAATTCCACAAGAACAGACTTAGCGAAAGGCTTCTTGAAGGGAAAGATGTAACTCTGTGAGATGAATTAACACAACACAGAGCAGTTTCTCAGAAAGCTTCTTTCCAGTTTACAACGGAAGATAGTTCCTTTTTCACCATAGCCCTCTATGGGCTTCCAAATATCCCTTTGCCAATTCCACAAAAACAGCCTTAGCCAAAGGCTTCTTAAAGGGAAAGATGTAACTCTGTTAGATGAATTAACAGAAAACAGAGCAGTTTCTCAGAAAGCTTCTTTCCGGTTTTGAACGGAAGATATTTCCTTTTTCACCATAGCCCTCTATTGGATTCCAAATATCACTCTGCCAATTCCACAAGAACAGCCTTAGCGAAAGGCTTCTTGAAGGGAAAGATGTAACTTTGTGAGATGAATTAACAGAACACAGAGCAGTTTCTTAGAAAGCTTCTTTCCAGTTCTGAACGGAAGATATTTCCTTTTTCACCATAGCCCTCTATGGGCTTCCAAATATCCCTTTGCCAATTCCACAAGAACAGCCTTAACGAAAGGCTTCTTGAAGGGAAAGATGTAACTCTGTGAGGTGAATTAACAGAACACAGAGCAGTTTCTCAGAATCCTTCTTTCCAGTTTTGAACGTAAGATATTTCCTTTTTCACCATAACCCTCTATGGGCTTTCAAATATCCCTTTGCCAATTCCACAAGAACAGTCTTAGCCAAAGGTTTCTTGAAGGGAAAGATGTAACTCTGTGAGATGAATTAACACAACACAGAGCAGTTTCTCAGAAAGCTTCTTTCCGGTTTTGAACGGAAGATATTTCTTTTTTCACCATAGCCCTCTATGGGCTTCCAAATATCCCTTTGCCAATTCCACAAGAACTGCCTTAGCGAAAGGCTTCTTGAAGGGAAAGATGTAACTCTGTGAGATGAATTAACAGAACACAGAGCAGTTTTCAGAAAGCTTTTTCCGGTTTTGAACGGAAGATATTTCCTTTTTCACCATAGCCCTCTATGGGCTTCCAAATATCCTCTGCCAATTCCTCAAGAACAGCTTAGCGAAAGGCTTCTTGAAGGAAAGCTGTAACTCTGTGAGATGAATTAACAGAACACAGAGCAGTTTCTCAGAAATCTTCTTTCCAGTTTTGAACGGAAGATATTTTCTTTTTCACCATAGCCCTCTTTTGGCTTCCAAATATCCCTTTGACAATTCCACAAGAACAGCCTTAGCGAAAGGCTTCTTGAAGGGAAAGATGTAACTCTGTGAGATGAATTAACAGAACACAGAGCAGTTTCTCAGAAAGCTTCTTTCCAGTTTTGAACGGAAGATATTTCCTTTTTCACTATAGCCCTCTATGGGCTTCCAAATATTCCTTTGCCAATTCCACAAGAACAGACTTAGAGAAAGGCTTCTTGAAGGGAAAGATGTAACTCTGTGAGATGAATTAACAGAACACAGAGCAGTTTCTCAGAAAGCTTCTTTCCGGTTTTGAACCGAAGATATTTCCTTTTTCAACATAGCCCTCTAAGGACTTCCAAATATCCCCTTGCCAATTCCACAAGAACAACCTTAGCGAAAGGCTTCTTGAAGGGAAAGATGTAACTCTGTGAGATGAATTAACAGAACACAGAGCAGTATCTCATAAAGCTTCTTTCCAGTTTTGAACGGAAGATATTTCCTTTTTCACGATAGCCCTCTATGGGCTTCCAAATATCCCTTTGCCAATTCCACAAGAACAGCCTTAGTGAAAGGCTTTTTCAAGGGAGAGATGGAACTCTGTGATATGAATTAACAGAACACAGAGCAGTTTCTCAGAAAGCTTCTTTCCAGTTTTGAAAGGAAGATATTTTCTTTTTCACCATAGCCCTCTATGGGCTTCCAAATATCCCTTTGCCAATTCCTCCAGAACAGCCTTAGCGAAAGGCTTGTTGGAGGGAAAGATGTAACTCTGTGAGATGAATTAACAGAACACAGATCAGTTTCTCAGAAAGTTTCTTTCCAGTTTTGAACGGAAGATATTTCCTTTTTCACCATAGCCCTCTATGGGCTTCCAAATATCCCTTTGCCAATTCCTCAAGAGCAGCCTTAGCGAAAGGCTTCTTGAAGGGAAAGATGTAACTCTGTGAGATGAATTAACAGAACACAGATCAGTTTCTCAGAAAGTTTCTTTCCAGTTTTGAACGGAAGATATTTCCTTTTTCACCATAGCCCTCTATGGGCTTCCAAATATCCCTTTGCCAATTCCTCAAGAGCAGCCTTAGCGAAAGGCTTCTTGAAGGGAGAGATGTAACTCTGTGAGAAGAATTAAAAGAACACTGAGCATTTTCTCAGAAAGCTTCTTTCCAGTTTTGAACGGAAGATATTTCCTTTTTCACCATAGCCTTCTATGGGCTTCCAAATATCACTCTGCCAATTCCACAAGAACAGCCTTAGCGAAAGGCTTCTTGAAGGGAAAGATGTAACTCTGTGAGATGAATTAACAGAACACAGAGCAGTTTCTCAGGAAGTTTCTTTCCAGTTTTGAACGGAAGATATTTCCTTTTTCACCATAGCCGTCTATGGGCTTCCAAATATCCCTTTGCCAATTCCACAAGAACAGCCTTAGCGAAAGGCTTCTTGAAGGGAAAGATGTAACTCTGTGAGATGAATTAACAGAACACACAGCAGTTTCTCAGAAAGCTTCTTCCGGTTTTGAACGGAAGATATTTTCTTTTTCACCATAGCCTCTATGGGCTTCCAAATATCGCTTTGCCAACTCCACAAGAACAGCCTTAGCGAAGGCTTCTTGAAGAGAAAGATGTAACTCTGTGAGATGAATTAACAGAACACAGAGCAGTTTCTCAGAAAGCTTCTTTCCAGTTTTGAACGGAAGATATTTCCTTTTCACCGTAGCCATCAATGGGCTTCCAAATATCATTTTGCCAATTCCAGAAGAACAGCCTTAGCGAAAGTCTTCTTGAAGGAAAGATGTAACTCTGTGAGATGAATTAACAGAACACAGAGCAGTTTCTCAGAAAGCTTTTTCCAGTTTTGAACGGAAGATATTTGCTTTTTCACCATAGCCCTCTATGGGCTTCCAAATATCCTTTGCCAATTCCACAAGAACAGCCTTAGCGAAAGGCTTCTTGAAGGAAAGATGTAACTCTGTGAGTTGAATTAACAGAACACAGAGCAGTTTCTCAGAAAGCTTCTTTCCAGTTTTGAACGGAAGATATTTCCTTTTCACCATAGCCCTCTATGGGCTTCAAATATCCTTTGCCCATTCCACAAGAACAGCCTTAGCGAAAGGCTTCTTGAAGGAAAGATGTAACTCTGAGATGAATTAACAGAACACAGAGCAGTTTCTCAGAAAGCTTCTTTCCAGTTTTGAACGGAAGATATTTCCTTTTTCACCATAGCCCTCTATGGGCTTCCAAATATCCCTTTGCCAATTCCACAAGAACAGCCTTAGCGAAAGGCTTTGAAGGAAAGATGTAACTCTGTGAGATGAATTAACAGAACACAGAGCAGTTTCTCAGAAAGCTTCTTTCCAGTTTTGAACGGAAGATATTTCCTTTTTCAACATAGCCCTCTATGGGCTTCCAAATATCGCTTTGCCAATTCCACAAGAACAGCCTTAGCGAAAGGCTTCTTGAAGGGAAAGATGTAACTCTGTGAGATGAATTAACAGAACACAGAGCAGTTTCTCATAAAGCTTCTTTCCAGTTTTGAACGGAAGATATTTCCTTTTTCACCATAGCCCTCTATGGGCTTCCAAATATCCCTTTGCCAATTCCACAAGAACAGCCTTAGCGAAAGGCTTTGAAGGAAAGATGTAACTCTGTGAGATGAATTAACAGAACACAGAGCAGTTTCTCAGAAAGCTTCTTTCCATTTTGAACGGAAGATATTTCCTTTTTCACCATAGTCCTCTATGGGCTTCCAAATATCCTTGCCAATTCCAGAAGAACAGCCTTAGCGAAAGTCTTCTTGAAGGGAAAGATGTAACTCTGTGAGATGAATTAACAGAACACAGAGCAGTTTCTCAGAAAGCTTTTTCCAGTTTTGAACGGAAGATATTTTTTTTCACCATAGCCCTCTATGGGCTTCCAAATATCCCTTTGCCAATTCCACAAGAACAGCCTTAGCGAAAGGCTTCTTGAAGGGAAAGATGTAACTCTGTGAGTTGAATTAACAGAAAACAGAAGGGTTTCTCAGAAAGCTTCTTTCCAGTTTTTACCGGAAGATATTTCCTTTTTCACCTTAGCCCTCTATGGGCTTCCAAATATCCCTTTGCCCATTCCACAAGAACAGCCTTAGCGAAAGTCTTCTTGAAGGGAAAGATGTAACTCTCTGAGATGAATTTACAGAACACAGAGCAGTTTCTCAGAAAGCTTCTTTCCAGTTTTGAACGGACGATATTTCCTTTTTCACCATAGCCCTCTATGGGCTTCCAAATATCCCTTTGCGAATTCCACAAGAACAGCCTTAGCGAAAGGCTTCTTGAAGGGAAAGATGTAACTCTGTGAGATGAATTAACAGAACACAGAGCAGTTTCTCAGAAAGCTTCTTTCCGGTTTTGAACGGAAGATATTTCCTTTTTCAACATAGCCCTCTATGGGCTTCCAAATATCCTTTGCTAATTCCACAAGAACAGCCTTAGCGAAAGGCTTTTGAAGGAAAGATGTAACTCTGTGAGATGAATTAACAGAACAGAGCAGTTTCTCATAAAGCTTCTTTCCAGTTTTGAACGGAAGATATTTCCTTTTTCACCATAGCCCTCTATGGGCTTCCAAATATCCTTTGCTAATTCCACAAGAACAGCCTTAGCGAAGGCTTCTTGAAGGAAAGATGTAACTCTGTGAGATGAATTAACAGAACACAGAGCAGTTTCTAAGAAGGCTTCTTTCCATTTTGAACGGAAGATATTTCCTTTTTCACCATAGTCCTCTATGGGCTTCCAAATATCCTTGCCAATTCCACAAGAACAGCCTTAGCGAAAGGCTTCTTGAAGAGAAAGATGTAACTTTGTGAGATGAATTAACAGAACACAGAGCAGTTTCTCAGAAAGCTTCTTTCCAGTTTTGAACGGAAGATATTTCCTTTTTCACCGTAGCCATCAATGGGCTTCCAAATATCATTTTGCCAATTCCAGAAGAACAGCCTTAGCGAAAGTCTTCTTGAAGGGAAAGATGTAACTCTGTGAGATGAATTAACAGAACACAGAGCAGTTTCTCAGAAAGCTTCTTTCCGGTTTTGAACGGAAGATACTTCCTTTTTCACCATAGCCCTCTATGGGCTTCCAAATATCCCTTTGCCAATTCCACAAGAACAGCCTTAGCGAAAGGCTTCTTGAAGGGAAAGATGTAACTCTGTGAGTTGAATTAACAGAAAACAGAAGGGTTTCTCAGAAAGCTTCTTTCCAGTTTTTACCGGAAGATATTTCCTTTTTCACCTTAGCCCTCTATGGGCTTCCAAATATCCCTTTGCCCATTCCACAAGAACAGCCTTAGCGAAAGTCTTCTTGAAGGGAAAGATGTAACTCTCTGAGATGAATTTACAGAACACAGAGCAGTTTCTCAGAAAGCTTCTTTCCAGTTTTGAACGGACGATATTTCCTTTTTCACCATAGCCCTCTATGGGCTTCCAAATATCCCTTTGCGAATTCCACAAGAACAGCCTTAGCGAAAGGCTTCTTGAAGGGAAAGATGTAACTCTGTGAGATGAATTAACAGAACACAGAGCAGTTTCTCAGAAAGCTTCTTTCCGGTTTTGAACGGAAGATATTTCCTTTTTCAACATAGCCCTCTATGGGCTTCCAAATATCGCTTTGCCAATTCCACAAGAACAGCCTTAGCGAAAGGCTTCTTGAAGGGAAAGATGTAACTCTGTGAGATGAATTAACAGAACACAGAGCAGTTTCTCATAAAGCTTCTTTCCAGTTTTGAACGGAAGATATTTCCTTTTTCACCATAGCCCTCTATGGGCTTGCAAATATCCCTTTACCAATTCCACAAGAACAGCCTTAGCGAAAGGCTTCTTGAAGGGAAAGATGTAACTCTGTGAGATGAATTAACAGAACACAGAGCAGTTTCTAAGAAGGCTTCTTTCCATTTTTGAACGGAAGATATTTGCTTTTTCACCATAGCCCTGTAAGGACTTCCAAATATCACTTTGCCAATTCCACAAGAACAGCCTTAGCGAAAGGCTTCTTGAAGGGAAAGATGTAACTCTGTGAGATGAATTAACAGACACTGAGCAGTTTCTCAGAAAGCTTCTTTCCAGTTTTGAACCGAAGATATATCCGTTTTCACCATAGCCCTCTATGGGCTTCCAAATATCCATTTGCCATATCCACAAGAACAGTCTTTGCGAAAGGCTTCTTGAAGGGAAAGATGTAACTCTGTGAGATGAATTAACAGAACACAGAGCAGTTTCTCAGAAAGCTTCTTTCCAGTTTTTAACGGAAGATATTTCCTTTTTCACCGTAGCCCTCTATGGGCTTCAAAATATCCCTTTGCCAATTCCACAAGAACAGCCTTAGCGAAAGGCTTCTTGAAGGAAAGATGTAACTCTGTGAGATGAATTAACAGAACACAGAGCAGTTTCTCAGAAAGCTTCCTTCCAGTTTTGAACGGAAGATATTTCCTTTTTCACCAAGCCCTCTATGGGCTTCCAAATATCACTCTGCCAATTCCACAAGAACAACCTTAGCGAAAGGTTTCTTGAAGGGAAAGATGTAACTCTGTGAGATGAATTAACAGAACACAGAGCAGTTTCTCAGAAAGCTTCTTCCAGTTTTGA
>JAKFHT010001461.1:0-28965 GCA_023783455.1 Erythrocebus patas | reverse complement strand
TTTAAAGAGAGATGTAACTCTGTGCGATGAATTAACAGAACACAGAGCAGTTTCTCAGAAAGCTTCTTTCCAGTTTTTAACGGAAGATATTTACTTTTTCACCATAGCCCTCTATCGGCTTCCAAATATCACTTTGCCAATTCCACAAGAACAGCCTTAGCGATAGTCTTTTATAAGGGAAAGATGTAACTCTGTGAGATGAATTAACAAAACACAGAGCAGTTTCTCAGAAAGCTTCTTTCCGGTTTTTAACGGAAGATATTTCCTTTTTCACCATATCCCTCTAAGGGCTTCAAAATACCACTTTGCCAATTCCACAAGAACGGTCTTCGCTAAAGGCTTCTTGAAGGGAAAGGTGTAACTCTGTGAGATGAATTAACAGAACACAAAGAAGTTTCTCAGAAAGCTTCTTTCCAGTTTTGAACGGAAGATATTTCCTTTTTCACCATAGCCCTCTATGGGCTTCAAAATATCACTTTGCCAATTCCACATGAAAAGCCTTAGCGAAAGGCTTCTTGAAGGGAAAGATGTAACTATGTGAGATGAATTAACAGAACACAAAGCAGTTTCTCAGAAAGTTTCTTTCCAGTTTTTAACAGAAGATATTTCCTTTTTCACCTTAGCGCTCTATGGGCTTCCAAATATCACTTTGCCAATTCCACAAGAACAGCCTTAGCGAAAGGCTTCTTGCAGGTAAAGCTGTAACTCTGTGGGATGAATTAACAGAACACAAAGCAGTTTCTCAAGCTTCTTTCCAGTTTTCACGGAAGATACTTCCTTTTCACCATAGCCCTCTATGGGCTTCCAAATATCACTTTGCCAATTCCACAAGAACGGCCTTAGCGAAGGCTTCTTGAAGGAATGATATAACTCTGTGAGATGAATTAACAGAACACAGAGCAGTTTCTCAAGCTTCTTTCGCCATGGTGAAAAGGAAATATCTTCCGTTGAAAACTGGAAAGAAGCTTTCTGAGAAACTGCTCTGTGTTCTGTTAATTCATCTCACAAAGTTACATCTTTCCTTCAAGAAGCCTTCGCTAAGGCTGTTCTTGTGGAATTGGCAAAGGATATTTGGAAGCCCATAGATGGCTATGGTGAAAAAGCAAATATCTTCCGTTGAAAACTGGAAAGAAGCTTTCTGAGAAACTGCTCTGTTTTCTGTTAATTCATCTCACAGAGTTACATCTTTCCTTCAAGAAGCCTTCGCTAAGGCTGTTCTTGTGGAATTGGCAAAGGATATTTGGAAGCCCATAGAGGGCCATGGTGAAAATGAAATATCTTCCTTTCAAAACTGGAAAGAAGCTTTCTGAGAAAGTGCTCTGTGTTCTGTTAATTCATCTCAAATTGTTACATCTTCAACTTCAAGAAGCCTTCGCTAAGGCTGTTCTTGTGGAATTGGCAAAGTGATATTTGGAAGCCCATAGAGGGCTATGGTGAAAAAGGAAATGTCATCCGTTGAAAACTGGAAAGAAGCTTGAGAAACTGCTCTGTGTTCTGTTAATTCATCTCACAGAGTTACATCTTTCCTTCAAGAAGCCTTCGCTAAGGCTGTTCTTGTGGAATTGGCAAAGTGATATTTGGAAGCCCATAGAGGGCTATGGTGAAAAAGGAAATATCTTCCGATCAAAACTGAAAGAAGCTTTCTGAGATACTGCTCTGTGTTCTGTTAATTTATCTCACAGAGTTACATCTTACCCTTCAAGAAGCCTTTCGCTAAGGTTGTTCTTGAGGAATTGGCAAAGCGATATTTGAAGCCCATAGAGGGCTATGGTGAAAAAGGAAATATCTTCCGCTCAAAACTGGAAAGAAGCTTTCTGAGAAACTGCTCTGTGTTCTGTTAATTCATCTCACAGAGTTACATCTTTTCCTTGAAGAAGCCTTTCGCTAAGGCTATTCTTGTGGAATTGGCAAAGGATATTTGCAACCCCATAGAGGGCTATGGTGAAAAGGAAATATCTTCCGCTCAAAACTGGAAAGAAGCTTTCTGAGAAACTGCTCTGTGTTCTGTTAATTCATCTCACAGAGTTACATCTTTCCCTTCAAGAAGCCTTTCGCTAAGGCTGTTCTTGTGGAATTGGCAAAGGATATTTGCAAGCCCATAGAGGGCTATGGTGAAAAAGGAAATATCTTCCGTTGAAAACTGAAAGAAGCTTGAGAAACTGCTCTGTGTTCTGTTAATTCATCTCACAGAGTTTCATCTTTCCCTTGAAGAAGCCTTCGCTAAGGCTGTTCTTGTGGAATTGGAAAAGCGATATTTGGAAGCCCATAGAGGGCTATGGTGAAAAAGGAAATATCTTCCGTTCAAAACTGGAAAGAAGCTTGAGAAACTGCTCTGTGTTCTGTTAATTCATCTCACAGAGTTACATCTTTCCCTTCAAGAAGCCTTTCGCTAAGGCTGTTCTTGTGGAATTGGCAAAGTGATATTTGGAAGCCCAGAGGGCTATGGTGAAAAAAAAAATATCTTCCGTTCAAAACTGGAAAGAAACTTTCTGAGAAACTGCTCTGTGTTCTGTTAATTCATCTCACAGAGTTACATCTTTCCCTTCAAGAAGCCTTTCGCTAAGGCTGTTCTTGTGGAATTGGCAAAGGGATATTTGGAAGCCCAAAGAGGGCTATGGTGAAAAAGGAAATATCTTCCGTTCAAAACTGGAAAGAAGCTTTCTGAGAAACTGCTCTGTGTTCTGTTAATTCATCTCACAGAGTTACATCTTTTCCTTGAAGAAGCCTTTCGCTAAGGCTGTTCTTGTGGAATTGGCAAAGTGATGTTTGAAGCCCATAGAGGGCTATGGTGAAAAAGGATATATCTTCCGTTGAAAACTGGAAAGAAGCTTGAGAAACTGCTCTGTGTTCTGTTAATTCATCTCACAGAGTTACATCTTTCCTTCAAGAAGCCTTTCGCTAGGCTGTTCTTGTGGAATTGGCAAAGCGATATTTGGAAGCCCATAGAAGGCCATGGTGAAAAGTAAATATCTTCCGTTGAAAACTGGAAAGAAGCCTTCTGAGAAACTGCTCTGTGTTCTGTTAATTCATCTCACAGAGTTACATCTTTCCTTCAAGAAGCCTTCGCTAAGGCTGTTCTTTGAATTGGCAAAGCGATATTTGGAAGCCCATAGAGGGCCATGGTGAAAAGGAAATATCTTCCGCTTCAAAACTGGAAAGAAGCTTGAGAAACTGCTCTGTGTTCTGTTAATTCATCTCACAGAGTTGCATCTTTCCCTTCAAGAAGCCTTCGCTAAGGCTGTTCTTGTGGAATTGGCAAAGGATATTTGGAAGCCCATAGAGGGCTATGGTGAAAAAAAATATCTTCCATTGAAAACTAGAAGAAGCTTGAGAAACTGCTCTGTGTTTTCTTAATTCATCTCACAGAGTTACATCTTTCCTTCAAGAAGCCTTCGCTAAGGCTGTTCTTGTGGAATTGGCAAAGTGATATTTGGAAGCCCATAGATGGCTATGGTGAAAAAGGAAATATCTTCCGTTCATAACTGGAAAGAAGCTTTCTGAGAAACTGCTCTGTGTTCTGTTAATTCATCTCACAGAGTTACATCTTTCCTTCAAGAAGCCTTTCGCTAAGGCTGTTCTTGTGGAATTGGCAAAGTGATATTTGGAAGCCCAGAGGCTATGGTGAAAAGGAAATATCTTCCGCTCAAAACTGGAAAGAAGCTTTCTGAGAAACTGCTCTGTGTTCTGTTAATTCATCTCATAGAGTTACATCTTTCCTTCAAGCCTTTTGCTAAGGCTGTTGTTGTGGAATTGGCAAAGGATATTTGGAAGCCCAGAGGCTATGGTGAAAAAGGAAATATCTTCCGTTCAAAACCGGAAAGAAGTTTTATGAGAAACTGCTCTGTGTTCTGTTAATTCATCTCACAGAGTTACATCTTTCCCTTCAAGAAGCCTTCGCTAAGGCTGTTCTTTTGGAATTGGCAAAGCGATATATGGAAGCCGATAGAGGGGTATGGTGAAAAAGGAAATATCTTCCGCTCAAAACTGGAAAGATGCTTTCTGAGAAACTGCTCTGTGTTCTGTTAATTCATCTCACAGAGTTACATCTTTCCTTCAAGAAGCCTTCGCTAAGGCTGTTCTTGTGGAATTGGCAAAGGATATTTGGAAGCCCATAGAGGGCTATGGTGAAAAAGGAAATATCTTCCGTTGAAAACTGGAAAGAAGCTTTCTGAGAAACTGCTCTGTGTTCTGTTAATTCATCTCACAGAGTTTCATCTTTCCCTTGAAGAAGCCTTTCGCTAAGGCTGTTCTTGTGGAATTGGAAAAGCGATATTTGGAAGCCCATAGAGGGCTATGGTGAAAAAGGAAATATCTTCCGTTCAAAACTGGAAAGAAGCTTTCTGAGAAACTGCTCTGTGTTCTGTTAATTCATCTCACAGAGTTACATCTTTCCCTTCAAGAAGCCTTTCGCTAAGGCTGTTCTTGTGGAATTGGCAAAGTGATATTTGGAAGCCCAGAGGGCTATGGTGAAAAAAAAAATATCTTCCGTTCAAAACTGGAAAGAAACTTTCTGAGAAACTGCTCTGTGTTCTGTTAATTCATCTCACAGAGTTACATCTTTCCTTCAAGAAGCCTTCGCTAAGGCTGTTCTTGTGGAATTGGCAAAGGGATATTTGGAAGCCCAAAGAGGGCTATGGTGAAAAAGGAAATATCTTCCGTTCAAAACTGGAAAGAAGCTTTCTGAGAAACTGCTCTGTGTTCTGTTAATTCATCTCACAGAGTTACATCTTTCCCTTCAAGGAGCCTTTTCGCTAAGGCTGTTCTTGTGGAATTGGCAAAGGATATTTGAAGCCCATAGATGGCTATGGTGAAAAAGCAAATATCTTCCGCTCAAAACTGGAAAGAAGCTTTCTGAGAAACTGCTCTGTGTTCTGTTAATTCATCTCACAGAGTAACATCTTTTCCTTCAAGAGCCTTTTCGCTAAGGCTGTTCTTGTGGAATTGGCAAAGGATATTTGCAAGCCCAGAGGGCTATGGTGATAAAGGAAATATGTTCCGTTCAAAACTGGAAAGAAGCTTGAGAAACTGCTCTGTGTTCTGTTAATTCATCTCACAGAGTTACATCTTTCCTTCAAGAAGCCTTTCGCTAAGGCTGTTCTTGTGGAATTGGCAAAGCGATATTTGGAAGCCCATAGATGGCTATGGTGAAAAAGTAAATATCTTCCGATGAAAACTGGAAAGAAGCTTGAGAAACTGCTCTGTGTCCTGTTAATTCATCTCACAGAGTTACATCTTTCCTTCAAGAAGCCTTCGTTAAGGCTGTTCTTGTGGAATTGGCAAAGTGATATTTGGAAGCCCAGAGGTTATGGTGAAAAGGAAATATCTTCCGTTCAAAACTGGAAAGAAGCTTTCTGAGAAACTGCTCTGTGTTCTGTTAATTCATCTCACAGAGTTACATCTTTCCTTCAAGAAGCCTTCGCTAAGGCTGTTCTTGTGGAATTGGCAAAGGATATTTGGAAGCCCAAAGAGGGCTATGGTGAAAAAGGAAATATCTTCCGTTCAAAACTGGAAAGAAGCTTTCTGAGAAACTGCTCTGTGTTCTGTTAATTCATCTCACAGAGTTACAAATTTTCCTTCAAGAAGCCTTTCGCTAAGGCTGTTCTTGTGCAATTGGCAAAGTGATATTTGGAAGCCCATAGAGGGCTACGGTGAAAAAGGATATATCTTCCGTTGAAAACTGGACAAAGCTTTCTGAGAAACTGCTCTGTGTTCTGTTCATTCATCTCACAGACTTACATCTTTCCCTTCAAGAAGCCTTTCGCTAAGGCTGTTCTTGTGGAATTGGCAAAGGGATATTTGGAAGCCCATAGAGGGCTATGGAGAAAAAGGAAATATCTTCCGTTCAAAACTGGAAAGAAGCTTTCTGAGAAACTGCTCTGCGTTCTCTTAATTCATCTCACAGAGTTACATCTTTCCCTTCAAGAAACCTTTCGCTAAGGCTGTTCTTGAGGAATTGGCAAAGTGATATTTGGAAGCCCATAGAGGGCCATGGTGAAAAAGGAAATATCTTCCGTTGAAAACTGGAAAGAAGCTTTCTGAGAAACTGCTCTGTGTTCTGTTAATTCATCTCACAAAGTTACATCTTTCCCTTCAAGAAGCCTTTCGCTAAGGCTGTTCTTGTGGAATTGGCAAAGGGATATTTGGAAGCCCATAGATGGCTATGGTGAAAAAGCAAATATCTTCCGTTGAAAACTGGAAAGAAGCTTTCTGAGAAACTGCTCTGTTTTCTGTTAATTCATCTCACAGAGTTACATCTTTCCCTTCAAGAAGCCTTTCGCTAAGGCTGTTCTTGTGGAATTGGCAAAGGGATATTTGGAAGCCCATAGAGGGCCATGGTGAAAAATGAAATATCTTCCTTTCAAAACTGGAAAGAAGCTTTCTGAGAAAGTGCTCTGTGTTCTGTTAATTCATCTCAAATTGTTACATCTTCAACTTCAAGAAGCCTTTCGCTAAGGCTGTTCTTGTGGAATTGGCAAAGTGATATTTGGAAGCCCATAGAGGGCTATGGTGAAAAAGGAAATGTCATCCGTTGAAAACTGGAAAGAAGCTTTCTGAGAAACTGCTCTGTGTTCTGTTAATTCATCTCACAGAGTTACATCTTTCCCTTCAAGAAGCCTTTCGCTAAGGCTGTTCTTGTGGAATTGGCAAAGTGATATTTGGAAGCCCATAGAGGGCTATGGTGAAAAAGGAAATATCTTCCGATCAAAACTGGAAAGAAGCTTTCTGAGATACTGCTCTGTGTTCTGTTAATTTATCTCACAGAGTTACATCTTACCCTTCAAGAAGCCTTTCGCTAAGGTTGTTCTTGAGGAATTGGCAAAGCGATATTTGGAAGCCCATAGAGGGCTATGGTGAAAAAGGAAATATCTTCCGTTCAAAACTGGAAAGAAGCTTTCTGAGAAACTGCTCTGTGTTCTGTTAATTCATCTCACAGAGTTACATCTTTCCTTGAAGAAGCCTTCGCTAAGGCTGTTCTTGTGGAATCGCATAAAGGGATATTTGCAACCCCATAGAGGGCTATGGTGAAAAGGAAATATCTTCCGTTCAAAACTGGAAAGAAGCTTTCTGAGAAACTGCTCTGTGTTCTGTTAATTCATCTCACAGAGTTACATCTTTCCCTTCAAGAAGCCTTTCGCTAAGGCTGTTCTTGTGGAATTGGCAAAGGGATATTTGCAAGCCCATAGAGGGCTATGGTGAAAAAGGAAATATCTTCCGTTGAAAACTGGAAAGAAGCTTTCTGAGAAACTGCTCTGTGTTCTGTTAATTCATCTCACAGAGTTTCATCTTTCCCTTGAAGAAGCCTTTCGCTAAGGCTGTTCTTGTGGAATTGGAAAAGCGATATTTGGAAGCCCATAGAGGGCTATGGTGAAAAAGGAAATATCTTCCGTTCAAAACTGGAAAGAAGCTTTCTGAGAAACTGCTCTGTGTTCTGTTAATTCATCTCACAGAGTTACATCTTTCCTTCAAGAAGCCTTTCGCTAAGGCTGTTCTTGTGGAATTGGCAAAGTGATATTTGGAAGCCCAGAGGGCTATGTGAAAAAAAATATCTTCCGTTCAAAACTGGAAAGAAACTTTCTGAGAAACTGCTCTGTGTTCTGTTAATTCATCTCACAGAGTTACATCTTTCCCTTCAAGAAGCCTTCGCTAAGGCTGTTCTTGTGGAATTGGCAAGGATATTTGAAGCCCAAAGAGGGCTATGGTGAAAAGGAAATATCTTCCGCTCAAAACTGGAAAGAAGCTTTCTGAGAAACTGCTCTGTGTTCTGTTAATTCATCTCACAGAGTTACATCTTTCCTTGAAGAAGCCTTTCGCTAAGGCTGTTCTTGTGGAATTGGCAAAGTGATGTTTGGAAGCCCATAGAGGCTATGGTGAAAAAGGATATATCTTCCGTTGAAAACTGGAAAGAAGCTTTCTGAGAAACTGCTCTGTGTTCTGTTAATTCATCTCACAGAGTTACATCTTTCCCTTCAAGAAGCCTTTCGCTAGGGCTGTTCTTTTGGAATTGGCAAAGCGATATTTGGAAGCCCATAGAAGGCCATGGTGAAAAGTAAATATCTTCCGCTGAAAACTGGAAAGAAGCTTGAGAAACTGCTCTGTGTTCTGTTAATTCATCTCACAGAGTTACATCTTTCCTTCAAGAAGCCTTTCGCTAAGGCTGTTCTTGTGGAATTGGCAAAGCGATATTTGGAAGCCCATAGAGGGCCATGGTGAAAAAGGAAATATCTTCCGTTCAAAACTGGAAAGAAGCTTTCTGAGAAACTGCTCTGTGTTCTGTTAATTCATCTCACAGAGTTGCATCTTTCCTTCAAAAGCCTTCGCTAAGGCTGTTCTTGTGGAATTGGCAAAGGGATATTTGGAAGCCCATAGAGGGCTATGGTGAAAAAGGAAATATCTTCCATTGAAAACTAGAAGAAGCTTTCTGAGAAACTGCTCTGTGTTTTCTTAATTCATCTCACAGAGTTACATCTTTCCCTTCAAGAAGCATTTCGCTAAGGCTGTTCTTGTGGAATTGGCAAAGTGATATTTGGAAGCCCATAGAGGGCTATGGTGAAAAAGGAAATATCTTCCGCTCATAACTGGAAAGAAGCTTGAGAAACTGCTCTGTGTTCTGTTAATTCATCTCACAGAGTTACATCTTTCCTTCAAGAAGCCTTTCGCTAAGGCTGTTCTTGTGGAATTGGCAAAGTGATATTTGGAAGCCCAGAGGGCTATGGTGAAAAGGAAATATCTTCCGCTCAAAACTGGAAAGAAGCTTTCTGAGAAACTGCTCTGTGTTCTGTTAATTCATCTCATAGAGTTACATCTTTCCTTCAAGAAGCCTTTTGCTAAGGCTGTTGTGGAATTGGCAAAGGATATTTGGAAGCCCATAGAGGGCTATGGTGAAAAGGAAATATCTTCCGCTCAAAACCGGAAAGAAGTTTTATGAGAAACTGCTCTGTGTTCTGTTAATTCATCTCACAGAGTTACATCTTTCCCTTCAAGAAGCCTTTCGCTAAGGCTGTTTTGAGAAATTGGCAAAGCGATATATGGAAGCCGTAGAGGGGTATGGTGAAAAGGAAATATCTTCCGCTCAAAACTGGAAAGATGCTTTGAGAAACTGCTCTGTGTTCTGTTAATTCATCTCACAGAGTTACATCTTTCCTTCAAGAAGCCTTCGCTAAGGCTGTTCTTGTGGAATTGGCAAAGGATATTTGAAGCCCATAGAGGGCTATGGTGAAAAAGGAAATATCTTCCGTTGAAAACTGGAAAGAAGCTTTCTGAGAAACTGCTCTGTGTTCTGTTAATTCATCTCACAGAGTTTCATCTTTTCCTTGAAGAAGCCTTTCGCTAAGGCTGTTCTTGTGGAATTGAAAAGCGATATTTGGAAGCCCATAGAGGGCTATGGTGAAAAGGAAATATCTTCCGTCAAAACTGGAAAGAAGCTTTCTGAGAAACTGCTCTGTGTTCTGTTAATTCATCTCACAGAGTTACATCTTTCCTTCAAGAAGCCTTCGCTAAGGCTGTTCTTGTGGAATTGGCAAAGTGATATTTGGAAGCCCAGAGGGCTATGGTGAAAAAAAATATCTTCCGCTCAAAACTGGAAAGAAGCTTTCTGAGAAACTGCTCTGTGTTCTGTTAATTCATCTCACAGAGTTACATCTTTCCTTCAAGAAGCCTTCGCTAAGGCTGTTCTTGTGGAATTGGCAAAGTGATATTTGGAAGCCCAGAGGGCTATGGTGAAAAAAAATATCTTCCGCTCAAAACTGGAAAGAAGCTTTCTGAGAAACTGCTCTGTGTTCTGTTAATTCATCTCACAGAGTTACATCTTTCCTTGAAGAAGCCTTTCGCTAAGGCTGTTCTTGTGGAATTGGCAAAGTGATGTTTGGAAGCCCATAGAGGGCTATGGTGAAAAAGGATATATCTTCCGTTGAAAACTGGAAAGAAGCTTGAGAAACTGCTCTGTGTTCTGTTAATTCATCTCACAGAGTTACATCTTTCCCTTCAAGAAGCCTTTCGCTAGGGCTGTTCTTTTGGAATTGGCAAAGCGATATTTGGAAGCCCATAGAAGGCCATGGTGAAAAAGTAAATATCTTCCGTTGAAAACTGGAAAGAAGCTTGAGAAACTGCTCTGTGTTCTGTTAATTCATCTCACAGAGTTACATCTTTCCTTCAAGAAGCCTTTCGCTAAGGCTGTTCTTGTGGAATTGGCAAAGCGATATTTGGAAGCCCATAGAGGGCCATGGTGAAAAAGGAAATATCTTCCGCTCAAAACTGGAAAGAAGCTTGAGAAACTGCTCTGTGTTCTGTTAATTCATCTCACAGAGTTGCATCTTTCCTTCAAGAAGCCTTCGCTAAGGCTGTTCTTGTGGAATTGGCAAAGGATATTTGGAAGCCCAGAGGGCTATGGTGAAAAGGAAATATCTTCCATTGAAAACTAGAAGAAGCTTTCTGAGAAACTGCTCTGTGTTTTCTTAATTCATCTCACAGAGTTACATCTTTCCCTTCAAGAAGCATTTCGCTAAGGCTGTTCTTGTGGAATTGGCAAAGTGATATTTGGAAGCCCATAGAGGGCTATGGTGAAAAAGGAAATATCTTCCGTTCATAACTGGAAAGAAGCTTGAGAAACTGCTCTGTGTTCTGTTAATTCATCTCACAGAGTTACATCTTTCCCTTCAAGAAGCCTTTCGCTAAGGCTGTTCTTGTGGAATTGGCAAAGTGATATTTGGAAGCCTCCAGAGGGCTATGGTGAAAAAGGAAATATCTTCCGTTCACAACTGGAAAGAAGCTTTCTGAGAAACTGCTCTGTGTTCTGTTAATTCATCTCATAGAGTTACATCTTTCCTTCAAGAAGCCTTTCGCTAGGGCTGTTCTTTTGGAATTGGCAAAGCGATATTTGGAAGCCCATAGAAGGCCATGGTGAAAAAGTAAATATCTTCCGTTGAAAACTGGAAAGAAGCTTTCTGAGAAACTGCTCTGTGTTCTGTTAATTCATCTCACAGAGTTACATCTTTCCCTTCAAGAAGCCTTTCGCTAAGGCTGTTCTTGTGGAATTGGCAAAGCGATATTTGGAAGCCCATAGAGGGCCATGGTGAAAAAGGAAATATCTTCCGTTCAAAACTGGAAAGAAGCTTTCTGAGAAACTGCTCTGTGTTCTGTTAATTCATCTCACAGAGTTGCATCTTTCCCTTCAAGAAGCCTTTCGCTAAGGCTGTTCTTGTGGAATTGGCAAAGGGATATTTGGAAGCCCATAGAGGGCTATGGTGAAAAAGGAAATATCTTCCATTGAAAACTAGAAGAAGCTTTCTGAGAAACTGCTCTGTGTTTTCTTAATTCATCTCACAGAGTTACATCTTTCCCTTCAAGAAGCATTTCGCTAAGGCTGTTCTTGTGGAATTGGCAAAGTGATATTTGGAAGCCCATAGAGGGCTATGGTGAAAAAGGAAATATCTTCCGTTCATAACTGGAAAGAAGCTTTCTGAGAAACTGCTCTGTGTTCTGTTAATTCATCTCACAGAGTTACATCTTTCCCTTCAAGAAGCCTTTCGCTAAGGCTGTTCTTGTGGAATTGGCAAAGTGATATTTGGAAGCCCAGAGGGCTATGGTGAAAAAGGAAATATCTTCCGTTCACAACTGGAAAGAAGCTTTCTGAGAAACTGCTCTGTGTTCTGTTAATTCATCTCATAGAGTTACATCTTTCCCTTCAAGAAGCCTTTTGCTAAGGCTGTTGTTGTGGAATTGGCAAAGGGATATTTGGAAGCCCATAGAGGGCTATGGTGAAAAAGGAAATATCTTCCGTTCAAAACCGGAAAGAAGTTTTATGAGAAACTGCTCTGTGTTCTGTTAATTCATCTCACAGAGTTACATGTTTCCCTTCAAGAAGCCTTTCGCTAAGGCTGTTTTTGAGAAATTGGCAAAGCGATATATGGAAGCCGATAGAGGGGTATGGTGAAAAAGGAAATATCTTCCGTTCAAAACTGGAAAGATGCTTTCTGAGAAACTGCTCTGTGTTCTGTTAATTCATCTCACAGAGTTACATCTTTCCCTTCAAGAAGCCTTCGCTAAGGCTGTTCTTGTGGAATTGGCAAAGGATATTTGGAAGCCCATAGAGGGCTATGGTGAAAAGGAAATATCTTCCGTTGAAAACTGGAAAGAAGCTTTCTGAGAAACTGCTCTGTGTTCTGTTAATTCATCTCACAGAGTTACATCTTTCCTTCACAGTTTTCGCTAAGGCTGTTGTTGAGGAATTGGCAAGCGATATTTGGAAGCCCATAGAGAGCTACGGTGAAAAAGGAAATATCTTCCGTTGAAAACTGGAAAGAAGCTTTCTGAGAAACTGCTCTGTGTTCTGTTAATTCATCTCACAGAGTTACATCTTTCCTTCAAGAAGCCTTCGCTAAGACTGTTCTTGTGAAATTGGCAAGGATATTTGCAAGCCCATAGAGGGCTATGGTGAAAATGAAATATCTTCCGTTGAAAACTGGAAAGAAGCTTGAGAAACTGCTCTGTGTTCTGTTAATTCATCTCACAGAGTTACATCTTTCCTTCAAGAAGCCTTTCGCTAAGGCTGTTCTTTGGAATTGGCAAAGGATATTTGGAAGCCCATAGAGGGCTATGGAGAAAAAGGAAATATCTTCCGCTCAAAACTGGAAAGAAGCTTTCTGAGAAACTGCTCTGTTCTCTTAATTCATCTCACAGAGTTACATCTTTCCTTCAAGAAGCCTTCGGTAAGGCCGTTCTTGTGGAATTCGGAAAGTGATATTTGGAAGCCCATAGAGGCTATGGTGAAAAAGGAAATATCTTCCGTTGAAAACTGGAAAGAAGCTTGAGAAACTGCTCTGTGTTCTGTTAATTCAACTCACAGAGTTACATCTTTCCCTTCAAAGCCTTTCGCTAAGGCTGTTCTTGTGGAATTGGCAAAGTGATATTTGGAAGCCCTTAGAGGGCTATGGTGAAAAAGGAAATATCTTCCGCTGAAAACTGGAAAGAAGCTTTCTGAGAAACTGCTCTGTGTTCTGTTAATTCATCTCACAGAGTTACATCTTTCCTTCAAGAAGCCTTTCGCTAAGGCTGTTATGTGGAATTGGCAAAGGATATTTGGAAGCCCATAGAGGGTATGGTGAAAAGGAAATATCTTCCGCTCAAAACTGGAAAGAAGCTTGAGAAACTGCTCTGTGTTCTGTTAATTCATCTCACAGAGTTACATCTTTCCCTTGAAGAAGCCTTTCGCTAAGGCTGTTCTTGTGGAATTGGCAAAGTGATATTTGGAAGCCCATAGAGGGCTATGGTGAAAAGGAAATATCTTCCGTTGAAAACTGGAAAGAAGCTTTCTGAGAAACTGCTCTGTGTTCTGTTAATTCATCTCACAGAGTTACATCTTTCCCTTCAAGAAGCCTTTCGCTAAGGCTGTTCTTGTGGAATTGGCAAAGTGATATTTGGAAGCCCATAGAGGGCTATGGTGAAAAGGAAATATCTTCCGTTGAAAACTGGAAAGAAGCTTTCTGAGAAACTGCTCTGTGTTCTGTTAATTCATCTCACAGAGTTACATCTTTCCTTCAAGCCTTTTCGCTAAGGCTGTTATGTGGAATTGGCAAAGGATATTTGGAAGCCCATAGAGGGTATGGTGAAAAAGGAAATATCTTCCGTTCAAAACTGGAAAGAAGCTTTCTGAGAAACTGCTCTGTGTTCTGTTAATTCATCTCACAGAGTTACATCTTTCCCTTGAAGAAGCCTTTCGCTAAGGCTGTTCTTGTGGAATTGGCAAAGTGATATTTGGAAGCCCATAGAGGGCTATGGTGAAAAGGAAATATCTTCCGCTTCAAAACTGGAAAGAAGCTTTCTGAGAAACTGCTCTGTGTTCTGTTAATTCATCTCATAGAGTTACATCTTTAACTTCAAGAAGCCTTTCGCTAAGGCTGTTCTTGTGGAATTGGCAAAGGATATTTGGAAGCCCATAGAGGGCTATGGTGAAAAAGGAAATATCTTCCGTTCAAAACTGGAAAGAAGCTTGAGAAACTGCTCTGTGTTCTGTTAATTCATCTCACAGAGTTACATCTTTCCCTTCAAGAAGCCTTTCGCTAAGGCTGTTCTTGTGGAATTGGCAAAGGGATATTTGGAAACCCATAGAGGGCTATGGTGAAAAAGGAAATATCTTCCGTTCAAAACTGGAAAGAAGCTTTCTGAGAAACTGCTCTGTGTTCTGTTAATTCATCTCATAGAGTTACATCTTTCCCTTCAAGAAGCCTTTCGCTAAGGCTGTTTTTGAGGAATTGGCAAAGCGATATTTGGAAGCCGATAGAGGGGTATGGTGAAAAAGGAAATATCTTCCGTTCAAAACTGGAAAGATGCTTTCTGAGAAACTGCTCTGTGTTCTGTTAATTCATCTCACAGAGTTACATCTTTCCCTTCAAGAAGCCTTTCGCTAAGGCTGTTCTTGTGGAATTGGCAAAGGGATATTTGGAAGCCCATAGAGGGCTATGGTGAAAAAGGAAATATCTTCCGTTGAAAACTGGAAAGAAGCTTTCTGAGAAACTGCTCTGTGTTCTGTTAATTCATCTCACAGAGTTACATCTTTCCCTTCAAGAAGCCTTTCGCTAAGACTGTTCTTGTGAAATTGGCAAAGGGATATTTGCAAGCCCATAGAGGGCTATGGTGAAAAATGAAATATCTTCCGTTGAAAACTGGAAAGAAGCTTTCTGAGAAACTGCTCTGTGTTCTGTTAATTCATCTCACAGAGTTACATCTTTCCCTTCAAGAAGCCTTTCGCTAAGGCTGTTCTTTTGGAATTGGCAAAGGGATATTTGGAAGCTCAAAGAGGGCTATGGTGAAAAAGGAAATATCTTCCGTTCAAAACTGGAAAGAATCTTTCTGAGAAACTGCTCTGTGTTCTGTTAATTCATCTCACAGAGTTACATCTTTTACTTCAAGAAGCCTTTCGCTAAGGCTGTTCTTGTGGAATTGGCAAAGTGGTATTTGGAAGCCCATAGAGGGCTATGGTGAAAAAGGATATATCTTCCGTTGAAAACTGGAAAGAAGCTTTCTGAGAAACTGCTCTCTGTTCTGTTAATTCATCTCACAGAGTTACATCTTTCCTTCAAGAAGCCTTTCCTAAGGCTGTTCTTGTGGAATTGGCAAAGCGATATTTGGAAGCCCATAGAGGCCATGGTGAAAAGGAAATATCTTCCGTCAAAACTGGAAAGAAGCTTTCTGAGAAACTGCTCTGTGTTCTGTTAATTCATCTCACAGAGTTACATCTTTCCTTCAAGGAGCCTTTCGCTAAGGCTGTTCTTGTGGAATTGGCAAAGGATATTTGGAAGCCCATAGATGGCTATGGTGAAAAGCAAATATCTTCCGCTCAAAACTGGAAAGAAGCTTGAGAAACTGCTCTGTGTTCTGTTAATTCATCTCACAGAGTAACATCTTTTCGTTCAAGAAGCCTTTCGCTAAGGCTGTTCTTGTGGAATTGGCAAAGGATATTTGCAAGCCCATAGAGGCTATGGTGATAAAGGAAATATGTTCCGCTCAAAACTGGAAAGAAGCTTTCTGAGAAACTGCTCTGTGTTCTGTTAATTCATCTCACAGAGTTACATCTTTCCTTCACAGTTTTCGCTAAGGCTGTTCTTGTGGAATTGGCAAAGCGATATTTGGAAGCCCATAGATGGCTATGGTGAAAAGTAAATATCTTCCGATGAAAACTGGAAAGAATCTTTCTGAGAAACTGCTCTGTTCTGTTAATTCATCTCACAGAGTTACATCTTTCCTTCAAGAAGCCTTTTAAGGCTGTTCTTGTGGAATTGGCAAAGTGATATTTGGAAGCCCAGAGGGCTATGGTGAAAAGGAAATATCTTCCGTTCAAAACTGGAAAGAAGCTTTCTGAGAAACTGCTCTGTGTTCTGTTAATTCATCTCACAGAGTTACATCTTTCCCTTCAAGAAGCCTTCGCTAAGGCTGTTCGTGGAATTGGCAAAGGATATTTGGAAGCCCAAAGAGGGCTATGGTGAAAAGGAAATATCTTCCGTTCAAAACTGGAAAGAAGCTTTCTGAGAAACTGCTCTGTGTTCTGTTAATTCATCTCACAGAGTTACAAATTTTCCTTCAAAAGCCTTTTCGCTAAGGCTGTTCTTGTGCAATTGGCAAAGTGATATTTGGAAGCCCATAGAGGGCTACGGTGAAAAAGGATATATCTTCCGTTGAAAACTGGACAAAGCTTGAGAAACTGCTCTGTGTTCTGTTCATTCATCTCACAGACTTACATCTTTCCTTCAAGAAGCCTTTCGCTAAGGCTGTTCTTGTGGAATTGGCAAAGGATATTTGGAAGCCCATAGGGCTATGGAGAAAAGGAAATATCATCCGTTGAAAACTGGAAAGAAGCTTTCTGAGAAACTGCTCTGTGTTCTGTTAATTCATCTCACAGAGTTACATCTTTCCTTCAAGAAGCCTTTCACTAAGGCTGTTCTTGTGGAATTGGCAAAGTGATATTTGGAAGCCCATAGAGGGCTATGGTGAAAAGGAAATATCTTCCGATCAAAACTGGAAAGAAGCTTTCTGAGATACTGCTCTGTGTTCTGTTAATTTATCTCACAGAGTTACATCTTTCCTTCAAGAAGCCTTTCGCTAAGGTTGTTCTTGAGGAATTGGCAAAGCGATATTTGAAGCCCATAGAGGGCTATGGTGAAAAGGAAATATCTTCCGTGACAAAACTGGAAAGAAGCTTGAGAAACTGCTCTGTGTTCTGTTAATCATCTCACAGAGTTACATCTTTCCTTCAAGAAGCCTTCGCTAAGGCTGTTCTTGTGGAATTGGCAAAGGATATTTGGAAGCCCATAGAGGGCTATGGTGAAAAGGAAATATCTTCCGCTCAAAACTGGAAAGAAGCTTGAGAAACTGCTCTGTGTTCTGTTAATTCATCTCACAGAGTTACATCTTTCCCTTCAAGAAGCCTTCGCTAAGGCTGTTCTTGTGGAATTGGCAAAGGATATTTGTGCCCAGAGGGCTATGGTGAAAAGGATATATCTTCCATTGAAAACTAGAAGAAGCTTTCTGAGAAACTGCTCTGTGTTTTCTTAATTCATCTCACAGAGTTACATCTTTCCTTCAAGAAGCATTTCGCTAAGGCTGTTCTTGTGGAATTGGCAAGTGATATTTGGAAGCCCATAGAGGGCTATGGTGAAAAGGAAATATCTTCCGTTGAAAACTGGAAAGAAGCTTGAGAAACTGCTCTGTGTTCTGTTAATTCATCTCACAGACTTACATCTTTCCTTCAAGAAGCCTTTCGCTAAGGCTGTTCTTGTGGAATTGGCAAAGTGATATTTGAAGCCCAGAGGGCTATGGTGAAAAGGAAATATCTTCCGCTCAAAACTGGAAAGAAGCTTGAGAAACTGCTCTGTGTTCTGTTAATTCATCTCACAGAGTTACATCTTCAACTTCAAGAAACCTTTCGCTAAGGCTGTTCTTGTGGAATTGGCAAAGTGATATTTGGAAGCCCATAGAGGGCTATGGTGAAAAGGAAATATCTTCCGTTGAAAACTGGAAAGAAGCTTGAGAAACTGCTCTGTGTTCTGTTAATTCATCTCACAGAGATACATCTTTCCTTCAAGAAGCCTTTCGCTAAGGCTGTTCTTGTGGAATTGGCAAAGTGATATTTGGAAGCCCATAGAGGGCTATGGTGAAAAGGAAATATCTTCCGCTCAAAACTGGAAAGAAGCTTGAGAAACTGCTCTGTGTTCTGTTCATTAATCTCACAGAGTTATATCTTTCCTTCAAGGCCTTCGCTAAGGCTGTTCTTGAGGAATTGGCAAAGCGATATTTGGAAGCCCATAGAGGGTTCACGGTGAAAAAGGAAATATCTTCCGTTCAAAACTGGAAAGAAGCTTTCTGAGAAACTGCTCTGTGTTCTGTTAATTCATCTCACAGAGTTACATCTTTCCCTTCAAGTAGCCTTCGCTAAGGCTGTTCTTGTGGAATTGGCAAAGTGATATTTGGAAGCCCAGAGGGCTATGGTGAAAAGGAAATATCTTCCGCTCAAAACTGGAAAGAAGCTTTCTGAGAAACTGCTCTGTGTTCTGTAATTCATCTCACAGGGTTACATCTTTCCTTCAAGAAGACTTTCGCTAAGGCTGTTCTTGTGGAATTGGCAAAGGATATTTGGAAGCCCATAGGGGGCTATGGTGAAAAGGAAATATCTTCTTTTCAAAACTGGAAAGAAGCCTTCTGAGAAACTGCTCTGTGTTCTCTTAATTCATCTCACAGAGTTACATCTTTCCCTTCAAGAAACCTTTCGCTAAGGCTGTTCTTGAGGAATTGGCAAAGCGATATTTAGAATCCCATAGAGTGCCATGGTGAAAAAGGAAATATGTTCCGTTCAAAACTGGAAAGAAGCTTTCTGAGAAACTGCTCTGTGTTCTGTTAATTCATCTCACAGAGTTGCATCTTTCCCTTCAAGAAGCCTTTCGATAAGGCTGTTCTTGTGGAAATGGCAAAGGGATATTTCGAATCCCATAGAGGGCTATGGTGAAAAAGGAAATATCTTCCATTGAAAACTAGAAAGAAGCTTTCTGAGAAACTGCTCTGTGTTTTCTTAATTCATCTCACAGAGTTACATCTTTCCCTTCAAGAAGCCTTTCGCTAAGGCTGTTCTTGTGGAATTGGCAATGTGATATTTGGAAGCCCGTAGAGGGCTATGGTGAAAAAGGAAATATCTTCTGTTCAAAACTGGAAAGAAGCCTTCTGAGAAACTGCTCTGTGTTCTCTTAATTCATCTCACAGAGTTACATCTTTCCCTTCAAGAAACCTTTCGCTAAGGCTGTTCTTGAGGAATTGTCAAACCGATATTTAGAAGCCTTTAGAGGGCCATGGTGAAAAAGGAAATATCTTCCGTTCAAAACTGGAAAGAAGCTTTCTGAGAAACTGCTCTGTGTTCTGTTAATTCATCTCACAGAGTTACATCTTTCCCTTCAAGAAACCTTTCGCTAAAGCTGTTCTTGTGGAATTGGCAAAGGGATATTTGCAAGCCCATAGAGGGCTATGGTGAAAAAGGAAATATCTTCCGTTCAAAACTGGAAAGAAGCTTTCTGAGAAACTGCTCTGTGTTCTGTTAATTCATCTCACAGAGTTACATCTTTCCCTTCAAGAATCCTTTCGCTAAGGCTTTTCTTGTGGAATTGGCAAAGTGATATTTGGAAGCCCATAGAGGGCTATGGTGAAAAAGGATATATCTTCCGTTGAAAACTGGAAAGAAGCTTTCTGAGAAACTGCTCTGTGTTCTGTTAATTCATCTCACTGAGTTACATCTTTCCCTTCAAGAAGTCTTTCGCTAAGGCTGTTCTTGTGGAATTGGCAAAGCAATATTTGGAAACCCATAGAGGGCTATGGTGAAAAAGGAAATATCTTCCGTTCAAAACTGGAAAGAAGCTTTCTGAGAAACTGCTCTGTGTTCTGTTAATTCATCTCACAGAGTTACATCTTTCCCTTCAAGAAGCCTTTTGCTAAGGCTGTTCTTGAGGAATTGGCAAAGGGATATTTGGAAGCCCATAGAGGGCTACGGTAAAAAAGGAAATATCTTCCGTTGAAAACTGGAAAGAAGCTTTCTGAGAAACTGCTCTGTGTTCTGTTAATTCATCTCACAGAGTTACATCTTTCCTTCAAGAGGCCTTTCGCTAAGGCTCTTCTTGTGGAATTGGCAAAGGATATTTGGAAGCCCATAGAGGCTATGGTGAAAAAGTAAATATCTTCCGTTGAAAACTGGCAAGAAGCTTGAGAAACTGCTCTGTGTTCTGTTAATTCATCTCACAGAGTTACATCTTTCCCTTCAAGAGCCTTCGCTAAGGCTGTTCTTGTGGAATTGGCAAAGGATATTTGGAAGCCCATAGAGGGCTATGGTGAAAAGGAAATATCTTCCGCTCAAAACTGAAAGAAGCTTTCTGAGAAACTGCTCTGTGTTCTGTTAATTCATCTCACAGAGTTACATCTTTCCCTTCAAGGAGCCTTTCGCTGAGGCTGTTCTTGTGGAATTGGCAAAGCGATATTTGGAACCCCTTAGATGGCTATGGTGAAAAAGTAAATATCTTCCGATGAAAACTGGAAAGAAGCTTTCTGAGAAACTGCTCTGTGTTCTGTTAATTCATCTCACAGAGTTACATCCTTCCCTTCATGAAGCCTTTCGCTAAGGCTGTTCTTGTGGAATTGGCAAAGTGATATTTGGAAGCCCAGAGGGCTATGGTGAAAAGGAAATATCTTCCGCTCAAAACTGGAAAGAAGCTTTCTGAGAAACTGCTCTGTGTTCTGTTAATTCATCTCACAGAGTTACATCTTTCCCTTCATGAAGCCTTTCGCTAAGGCTGTTCTTGTGGAATTGGCAAAGGATATTTGGAAGCCCAGAGGGCTATGGTGAAAAGGAAATATCTTCCGCTCAAAACTGGAAAGAAGCTTGAGAAACTGCTCTGTGTTCTGTTAATTCATCTCACAGAGTTACATCTTTCCTTCAAGAAGCCTTTCGCTAAGGCTGTTCTTGTGGAATTGGCAAAGTGATATTTGGAAGCCCATAGAGGGCTACGGTGAAAAGGATATATCTTCCGTTGAAAACTGGAAAGAAGCTTGAGAAACTGCTCTGTGTTCTGTTAATTCATCTCACAGAGTTACATCTTTCCTTCAGTTTTCGCTAAGGCTGTTCTTGTGGAATTGGCAAAGTGATATTTGGAAGCCCTGAGAGCTATGGTGAAAAGGAAATATCTTTTCAAAACTGAAAGAAGCCTTCTGAGAAACTGCTCTGTGTTCTCTTAATTCATCTCACAGAGTTACATCTTTCCTTCAAGAAACCTTTCGCTAAGGTTGTTCTTGAGGAATTGGCAAAGCGATATTTAGAATCCCATAGAGGGCCATGGTGAAAAGGAAATATCTTCCGCTCAAAACTGGAAAGAAGCTTGAGAAACTGCTCTGTGTTCTGTTAATTCATCTCACAGAGTTACATCTTTCCTTCAAGAAGCCTTTCGCTAAGGCTGTTCTTGTGGAATTGGCAAAGGATATTTGGAAGCCCCTTAGAGGGCCATGGTGAAAAGGAAATATCTTCCGCTCAAAACTGGAAAGAAGCTTTCTGAGAAACTGCTCTGTGTTCTGTTAATTCATCTCACAGAGTTGCATCTTTCCTTCAAGAAGCCTTCGCTAAGGCTGTTCTTGTGGAATTGGCAAAGGATATTTGGAAGCCCCTTAGAGGGCTATGGTGAAAAGGAAATATCTTCCATTGAAAATTAGAAAGAAGCTTTCTGAGAAACTGCTCTGTGTTTTCTTAATTCATCTCACAGAGTTACATCTTTCCTTCAAGAAGCCTTCGCCATGGCGTTCTTGTGGAATTGGCAAGTGATATTTGGAAGCCCTTAGAGGGCCATGGTGAAAAGGAAATATCTTCCGCTCAAAACTGGAAAGAAGCTTTCTGAGAAACTGCTCTGTGTTCTGTTAATTCATCTCACAGAGTTGCATCTTTTCCTTCAAGAAGCCTTTCGCTAAGGCTGTTCTTGTGGAATTGGCAAAGGATATTTCAAGCCCATAGAGGGCTATGGTGAAAAGGAAATATCTTCCATTGAAAATTAGAAAGAAGCTCTGAGAAACTGCTCTATGTTTTCTTAATTCATCTCACAGAGTTACATCTTTCCTTCAAAGCCTTTCGCTAAAGGCGGTTCTTGTGGAATTGGCAAAGTGTTATTTGGAAGCCCATAGAGGGCTATGGTGAAAAAGGAAATATCTTCCGTTGAAAACTGGAAAGAAGCTTTCTGAGAAACTGCTCTGTGTTCTGTTAATTCATCTCACAGAGTTACATCTTTCCCTTCAAGAAGCCTTTCGCTAAGGCTGTTCTTGTGGAATTGGCTAAGTGATATTTGGAAGCCCAGAGGGCTATGGTGAAAAAGGAAATATCTTCCGTTGAAAACTGGCAAGAAGCTTTCTCAGAAACTGCACTGTGTTCTGTTAATTCATCTCACAGAGTTGCATCTTTCCCTTCAAGAAGCCATTCGCTAAGGCTGTTCTTGTGGAATTGGCAACGGGATATTTGGAAGCCCATAGAGGGCTATGGTGAAAAAGGAAATATCTTCCGTTCAAAACTGGAAAGAAGCTTTCTGAGAAACTGCTCTGTGTTCTGTTAATTCATCTCACAGAGTTACATCTTTCCCTTCAAGAAGCCTTTCGCTAAGGCTGTTCTTGTGGAATTGGAAAAGTGATATTTGGAAGCCCAGAGGGCTATGGTGATAAGGGAAATATCTTCCGTTCAAAACTGGAAAGAAGCTTTCTGAGAAACTGATCTGTGTTCTGTTAATTCATCTCAAAGAGTTACATCTTTCCCCTCAAGAAGCCTTTCGCTAAGGCTGTTCTTGTGGAATTGGCAAAGTGATATTTGGAAGCCCAGAGGGCTATGGTGAAAAAGGAAATATCTTCCGTTGAAAACTGGAAAGAAGCTTTCTGAGAAACTGCTCTGTGTTCTGTTAATTCATCTCACAGAATTACATCTTTCCTTCAAGAAGCCTTTCGCTAAGGCTGTTCTTGTGGAATTGGCAAAGGATATTTGGAAGCCCATAGAGGGCTATGGTGAAAAGGAAATATCTTCCGCTGAAAACTGGAAAGAAGCTTTCTGAGAAACTGCTCTGTGTTCTGTTAATTCATCTCACAGGTTACATCTTTCCTTCAAGAAGCCTTTCGATAAGGCTGTTCTTGTGGAAATGGCAAGGATATTTCAGCCCATAGAGGGCTATGGTGAAAAGGAAATATCTTCATTGAAAACTAGAAAAAGCTTTCTGAGAAACTGCTCTGTTCTCTTAATTCATCTCACAGAGTTACATCTTTCCCTTCAAGAAACCTTTCGCTAAGGCTGTTCTTGTGGAATTGGCAAAGTGATATTTGAAGCCTGAGGGCTGGTGAAAAAGGAAATATCTTCTGTTCAAAACTGGAAAGAAGCTTTCTGAGAAACTGCTCTGTGTTCTCTTAATTCATCTCACAGTGTTACATCTTTCCCTTCAAGAAACCTTTCGCTAAGGCTGTTCTTGAGGAATTGTCAAACCGATATTTAGAAGCCTTTAGAGGGCTATGGTGAAAAGGAAATATCTTCCGTTCAAAACTGGAAAGAAGCTCTGAGAAACTGCTCTGTGTTCTGTTAATTCATCTCACAGAGTTACATCTTCCCTTCAAGAAACCTTTCGCTAAGGCTGTTCTTGTGGAATTGGCAAAGATATTTGGAAGCCCATAGAGGGCTATGGTGAAAAGGAAATATCTTCCGTTGAAAACTGGAAAGAAGCTTTCTGAGAAACTGCTCTGTGTTCTGTTAATTCATCTCACAGAGTTACATCTTTCCCTTCAAGAAGCCTTTCACTAAGGCTGTTCTTGTGGAATTGCAAAGAGATATTTGGAAGCCCTTAGAGGCTATGGTGAAAAGGAAATATCTTCCGTTGAAAACTGGAAGAAGCTTTCTGAGAAACTGCTCTGTGTTCTCTTAATTCATCTCACAGAGTTACATGTTTCCCTTCAAGAAACCTTTCGCTAAGGCTGTTCTTGTGGAATTGGCAAAGTGATATTTGGAAGCCCATAGAGGGCTATGGTGAAAAAGGATATATCTTCCGTTGAAAACTGGAAAGAAGCTTTCTGAGAAACTGCTCTGTGTTCTGTTAATTCATCTCACAGAGTTACATCTTTCCCTTCAAGAAGTCTTTCGCTAAGGCTGTTCTTGTGGAATTGGCAAAGCAATATTTGGAAGCCCTTAGAGGGCTATGGTGAAAAAGGAAATATCTTCCGTTGAAAACTGGAAAGAAGCTTTCTGAGAAACTGCTCTGTGTTCTGTTAATTCATCTCACAGAGTTACATCTTTCCCTTCAAGAAGCCTTTCACTAAGGCTGTTCTTGTGGAATTGGCAAAGGATATTTGGAAGCCCATAGAGGGCTATGGTGAAAAAGGAAATATCTTCCGTTCAAAACTGGAAAGAAGCTTTCTGAGAAACTGCTCTGTGTTCTGTTAATTCATCTCACAGAGTTACATCTTTCCCTTCAAGAAGCCTTTCGCTAAGGCTGTTCTTTTGGAATTGGCAAAGTGATATTTGGAAGCCCAGAGGGCTGTGGTGAAAAAGGAAATATCTTCCGTTGAAAACTGGAAAGAAGCTTTCTGAGAAACTGCTCTGTGTTCTGTTAATTCATCTCAAAGAGTTACATCTTCAACTTCAAGAAGCCTTTCGCTAAGGCTGTTCTTGTGGAATTGGCAAAGTGATATTTGGAATCCTATGGAAGGCTATGGTGAAAAAGGAAATATCTTCCGTTGAAAACTGGAAAGAAGCTTTCTGAGAAACTGCTCTGTGTTCTGTTAATTCATCTCACAGAGTTACATCTTTCCCTTCAAGAAGCCTTTCGCTAAGGCTGTTCTTGTGGAATTGGCAAAGTGATATTTTGAAGCCCTTAGAAGGCTATGGTGAAAAAGGAAATATCTTCCGATCAAAACTGGAAAGAAGCTTTCTGAGAAACTGCTCTGTGTTCTGTTAATTTATCTCACAGAGGTACATCTTTCCCTTCAAGAAGCCTTGCGCTAAGGTTGTTCTTGAGGAATTGGCAAAGCGATATTTGGAAGCCCATAGAGGGGCTACGGTGAAAAAGGAAATATCTTCCGTTCAAAACTGAAAAGAAGCTTTTTGAGAAACTGCTCTGTGTTCTGTTAATTCATCTCACAGAGTTACATCTTTCCTTCAAGAAGACTTTCGCAAGGCTGTTATTGTGGAATTGGCAAGGATATTTGGCCCATAGAGGGCTATGGTGAAAAAGGAAATATCTTCCGCTCAAAACTGGAATGAAGCTTTCTGAGAAACTGCGTGTTCTGTTAATTCATCTCACAGAGTTACATCTTTCCCTTCAAGAAGCCTTTCGCTGAGGCTGTTCTTGTGGAATTGGCAAAGGATATTTGGAAGCCCATAGAGGGCTACGGTGAAAAAGGAAATATCTTCCGCTCAAAACTGAAAAGAAGCTTTTGAGAAACTGCTCTGTGTTCTG
This sequence comes from Erythrocebus patas, assembly GCA_023783455.1. Lineage (NCBI taxonomy): Eukaryota > Metazoa > Chordata > Mammalia > Primates > Cercopithecidae > Erythrocebus > Erythrocebus patas. The sequence continues at coordinate 3,988 of JAKFHT010001461.1, read as the reverse complement.
TTAATTCATCTCACAGAGTTACATCTTTCCTTCAAGAAGACTTTCGCAAGGCTGTTATTGTGGAATTGGCAAGGATATTTGGCCCATAGAGGGCTATGGTGAAAAGGAAATATCTTCCGCTCAAAACTGGAATGAAGCTTTCTGAGAAACTGCGTGTTCTGTTAATTCATCTCACAGAGTTACATCTTTCCCTTCAAGAAGCCTTTCGCTGAGGCTGTTCTTGTGGAATTGGCAAAGGATATTTGGAAGCCCATAGAGGGCTATGTTGAAAAGGAAATATCTTCCGTTCAAAACTGGAAAGAAGCTTTCTGAGAAACTGCTCTGTGTTCTGTTAATTCATCTCACAGAGTTACATCTTTCCTTCACAGCCTTTTCGCTAAGGCTGTTCTTGAGGAATTGGCAAAGTGATATTTGGAAGCCCATAGAGGGCTACGGTGAAAAAGGATATATCTTCTGTTGAAAACTGGAAAAGCTTGAGAAACTGCTCTGTGTTCTGTTCATTCATCTCACAGAGTTACATCTTTCCTTCACAGCCTTTTCGCTAGGCTGTTCTTGTGGAATTGGCAAGGATATTTGGAAGCCCATAGAGGGCTATGGAGAAAAAGGAAATATCTTCCGCTCAAAACTGGAAAGAAGCTTGAGAAACTGCTCATGCTCTCTTAATTCATCTCACAGAGTTACATCTTTCCCTTCAAGAAACCTTTCGCTAAGGCTGTTCTTGAGGAATTGGCAAGCGATATTTGAAGCCCGAGAGGGCTATGGTGAAAAAGGAAATATCTTCCGCTCAAAACTGGAAAGAAGCCTTCTGAGAAACTGCTGTGTGTTCTCTTAATTGTCTCAGAGAGTTACATCTTTCCTTCAAGAAACCTTTCGCTAAGCCTGTTCTGAGGAATTGGGAAAGCTGACATTTAGAAGCCCTTAGAGGGCCATGGTGAAAAAGGAAATATCTTCCGTTCAAAACTGGAAAGAAGCTTGAGAAACTGCTCTGTGTTCTGTTAATTCATCTCACAGAGTTACATCTTTCCTTCAAGCCTTCGCTAAGGCTGTTCTTGTGGAATTGGCAAAGTGATAATGGAAGCCCAGAGGGCTATGGTGAAAAGGAAATATCTTCCGCTCAAAACTGGAAAGAAGCTTGAGAAACTGCTCTGTGTTCTGTTAATTCATCTCACAGAGTTACATCTTTCCCTTCAAGAAGCCTTTCGCTAAGGCTGTTCTTGTGGAATTGGCAAAGTGATATTTGGTAGCCCATAGAGGGCTATGGTGAAAAAGGAAATATCTTCCGTTCAAAACTGGAAAGAAGCTTTCTGAGAAACTGCTCTGTGTTCTGTTAATTCATCTCACAGAGTTACATCTTTCCTTCAAGAAGCCTCGCTAAGGCTGTTCTTGTGGAATTGGCAAAGTGATATTTGCAGCCCATAGAGGCTATGGTGAAAAAGGAAATATCTTCCGTTCAAAACTGGAAAGAAGCTTGAGAAACTGCTCTGTGTTCTGTTAATTCATCTCACAGAGTTACATCTTTCCTTCAAGAAGCCTTCGCTAAGGCTGTTCTTGTGGAATTGGCAAAGGATATTTGGAAGCCCATGGAGGGCTATGGTGAAAATGTATATATCTTTGAAAACTGGAAAGAAGCTTGAGAAACTGCTCTGTGTTCTGTTAATTAATCTCACAGAGTTTTTCTTTCCCTTCAAGAAGCCTTCGCTAAGGCTGTTCTTGTGAATTGGCAAAGGATATTTGGAAGCCCATAGAGGGCTACGGTGAAAAAGGAAATATCTTCCGCTCAAAACTGGAAAGAAGCTTTCTGAGAAACTGCTCTGTGTTCTGTTAATTCATCTCACAGAGTTACATCTTTCCCTTCAAGTAGCCTTTCGCTAAGGCTGTTCTTGTGCAATTGGCAAAGGATGTTTGGAAGCCCATAGAGGGCTGGTGAAAAGTAAATATCTTCCGCTGAAAACTGGAAAGAAACTTTCTGAGAAACTGCTCTGTGTTCTGTTAATTCATCTCACAGTGATACATCTTTCCCTTCAAGAAGCCTTTCGCTAAGGCTGTTCTTGTTGAATTGGCAAAGGATGTTTGGAAGCCCATAGAGGGCTATGGTGAAAAGTAAATATCTTCCGCTGAAAACTGGAAAGAAACTTTCTGAGAAACTGCTCTGTGTTCTGTTAATTCATCTCACAGTGATACATCTTTCCTTCAAGAAGTTTTCGCTAAGGCTGTTCTTGTTGAATTGGCAAAGGATATTTGGAAGCCCATAGAGGGCTACGGAAAAAGGAAATATCTTCCGCTCAAAACTGGAAAGAAGCTTTCTGAGAAACTGCTCTGTGTTCTGTTAATTCATCTCACAGAGTTACATCTTTCCTTCAAGCAGTTTTCGCTGAGGCTGTTCTTGAGGAATTGGCAAAGTGATATTTTGAAGCCCAGAGGCTATGGTGAAAAAAAAGGAAATATTCTTCCGCTCAAAACTGGAAAGAAGCTTGAGAAACTGCTCTGTGTTCTGTTAATTCATCTCACAGAGTTACATCTTTCCCTTCAAGCCTAAGGCTGTTCTTGAGGAATTGGCAAAGCAATATTTAGAAGCCGTAGAGGGCCATGGTGAAAAGGAAATATCTTCCGCTCAAAACTGGAAAGAAGCTTTCTGAGAAACTGCTCTGTGTTCTGTTAATTCATCTCACAGAGTTACATCTTTCCTTCACAGCTCTTCGCTAAGGCTGTTCTTGTGGAATTGGCAAGGATATTTGGAAGCCCATAGATGGCCATGGTGAAAAGGAAATATCTTCCGTTCAAAACTGGAAAGAAGCTTTCTGAGAAACTGCTCTGTGTTCTGTTAATTCATCTCACACAGTTGCATCTTTCCCTTCAAGAAGCCTTCGCTAAGGCTGTTCTTGTGGAATTGGCAAAGGATATTTGGAAGCCCATAGAGGGCTATGGTGAAAAGGAAATATCTTCCATTGAAAACTAGAAAGAAGCTTTCTGAGAAACTGCTCTGTGTTTTCTTAATTCATCTCACAGAGTTACATCTTTCCTTCAAGAAGCCTTTCGCTAAGGCTGTTCTTGGGGAATTGGCAAAGGATATTTGGAAGCCCATAGAGGGCTATGGTGAAAAGGAAATATCTTCCGTTCAAAACTGGAAAGAAGCTTTCTGAGAAACTGCTCTGTGTTCTGTTAATTCACCTCACAGAGTTACATCTTTCCTTCAAGAAGCCTTTCGCTAAGGCTGTTCTTGTGGAATTGGCAAAGGATGTTTGGAAGCCCGTAGAGGGCTATGGTGAAAAGTAAATATCTTCCGTTGAAAACTGGAAAGAAGCTTGAGAACCTGCTCTGTGTTCTGTTAATTCATCTCACAGAGTTACATCTTTCCTTCTAGGAGCCTTCGCTAAGGCTGTTCTTGTGGAATTGGCAAAGGATATTTGGAAGCCCATAGATGGCTATGGTGAAAAGGAAATATCTTCCGCTCAAAACTGGAAAGAAGCTTTCTGAGAAACTGCTCTGTGTTCTGTTAATTCATCTCACAGAGTAACATCTTTTCCTTCAAGAAGCCTTCGCTAAGGCTGTTCTTGTGGAATTGGCAAAGTGATATTTGGAAGCCCATAGAGGCTATGGTGAAAAGGAAATATCTTCTGTTCAAAACTGGAAAGAAGCCTTCTGAGAAACTGCTCTGTGTTCTCTTAATTCATCTCACAGAGTTACATCTTTCCCTTCAAGAAACCTTTCGCTAAGGCTGTTCTTGAGGAATTGGCAAAGCGATATTTAGAAGCCTTTAGAGGGCTATGGTGAAAAAGGAAATATCTTCCATTGAAAATTAGAAAGAAGCTTTCTGAGAAACTGCTCTGTGTTTTCTTAATTCATCTCACAGAGTTACATCTTTCCTTCAAGAAGCCTTCGCTAAGGCTGTTCTTGTGGAATTGGCAAAGTGATATTTTGAAGCCCATAGAGGGCTATGGTGAAAAGGAAATATCTTCCGCTCAAAACTGGAAAGAAGCTCTTGAGAAAC
>JAKFHT010001460.1:0-28982 GCA_023783455.1 Erythrocebus patas | reverse complement strand
GGTCTGGTTTGGTCAAACCGGTTTGTGGCCCAGTTTTAGGCAGTCTGGGCCGTCAGGTACAGTTTGATCTGATTTTAGCCTGTGGCCGGTTTGATCCGGTCTCATCCGTCAAACCCGGTTTTAGCTGGTCAAACCGGTTTCAGCCGGTCTGTTGTGGTTTGAGCCGGTCAAAACCGGTTAGAGCTCAAAACCGGTGTTTGCCGGTCAAAACCGCATTGAACCAGTCTGGTCTGGTTGAATTGGTCTAATCAGGTCAAACCTTTTGAAAACCGGTTTTACCCGGTCTGAGTGGTTTGAGCCGTCAAAACCGGTTTCAGCCGGTCAAACCGATTGAGGCAATCAAAACCGGTTTGAACCGGTCTGGTCTGGTTTACAGGTCAAAACCGCTCAGGTCGGTCAAAACCGGTTTTAGCCGGTCTGGTGGTTTGCACCGGTCAAAACCGGTTTGTGGCCCAGTTTTAGGCGGTCTGGGCCTGTCTGGTTGGGTTTGATCCGATTTTAGCCGGTCTGGGCCGGTCTGACTCGGTTTGATCCGTCTCATCCGGTCAAAACCGGTTTTAGCTGGTCAAAACCGGTTTCAGCCGGTCTGTTGTGGTTTGAGCAGGTCAAACCGGTTTGACCCGTCAAATAGGTTTGAGCCGGTCTGGTCTGGTTGAGCCGGTTTGGTCTGGTTTGAGCAGGTCAAACCTGTTCGAGCCGAAAACTGCAGTGAAACTAGACAAAGGGACATGAGTATGACTATGAAAAAGGAAATATCTCAGATAAAACTGAAAGAACTTTCTGTGAAACTGCTGTGTTATTCATCTCACATAGATAAAGCTTTCTTTCATTAACAGTTTGAAACTCTGTCATGGATGGATCAGGGGGATATTTGACCAATGGTGAAAAGGAAATATCTTCAGATAAAAACTGAGAGAAGCTTTCTGAGAAACTGCTTTGTGATGTGTGCATTCCACTCAGAGTTATACCTTTCTTCTCATACAGTTTGAACACTGTTCTGTAAAAAAAAGGATATTCAGCACATTGAAGACTATGGTGAAAAGTGAAATATCAACAAAACGGAAAGAAGTTTGAAACTCTGAGTCATTTTCACAGAGTTAAAGCTTCTCTTTTGAGTTTGGAAACTGTCTGAGGAATCTGAAGGGATATTAAGTGGCACCAGGCCTGAGGAAAAGGAAATGTCTTCCGATGAAAACTGAGAGAAGCTTGAGAACTTTTTGATGTTTATTCACAGAGTTAAATCATTCTTTGATTGAGCAGTTTGAAATCACTGTTCTGTGGAACTGAAAGGACATTTAAGCTCTTAGAATATGGAAAAGAAATATCCTGAAAACCAGAAGAAGAGAAACTCTGTGTGTGAATTCTCTGCTCAGTTGCTTCTTTTCATTGAGCAGTTTAACACTGTCTTTAGTGAAGGATATTGGGAGCATTGAGGCTTTGGTGAAAAGGAAATATCTTCAGATGAAACTGGAGAGAAGCTTGAGAACTGCTTTGTGATGTGTATTCCACTCACAGTTACATCTTTATAGAGATTGAAACTTTGGGAAAAAGAAAGGGACATTCAGAGATTGAGCTATGGTGAAAAGAAATATCCTCAGACAAAAAACTGAAAGAAGCTTTCTGTGAAACTGCTCTGTGATATGTGTATTCATCTCACAGATAAACTTCTTTCATTCAGCAGTTTGAAACTTGGACAGATAGGGACATTTGGACATTCATGTATGAAAAAGGAAATATCTTCAGATAAAACTGGAGAGAAGATTTCTGAAACTGCTTGTATGTATATTCACTCATTAGATAAACTTTCTCATACACAGGTTGAAAACTCTCATGGAAATGAAGGGACAGGGATATTCAGGACTATGGTGAAAAGGAAATATCTCAGAAAAACTGAAAGAAGCTTTCTGAAACTGCTTGTATGTTTATTCATCTCATTAAAGCTTTCTTATGCAGTTTGAAACTCATGGAGGATCACAAAGGACATTTGGGAGCACATTCAGGCCTATGGTGAAAGGAATATCTTCAGATAAAACTGGAGAGAAGCTTTCTGAGAAACTGCTTTGTGATGTGCATTCCACTGGGAGTTATACTCTTTCTCATAAAGCAGTGTTTGAACACTGTTCCTGTAAAACCAAAAAAGATATTGAGCTTTGGCTATGCAAAAGTGAAATATCCTCAAATAAAACCCAGAAAGAAGTTTCCAAGAAACTGTTCTGATGTGCATTCATTTCACACAGAGTTAAAGCTTACTCATTTGCCAGTTTGGAAACTCTGTCTTTGAGGAATCTGAAGGATATTAAGTGAGGCCTGTGGTGAAGGAAACCTCTGAAAACTGGAGAAGCTTGAGCAACTGCTTTGTGATGTGTTCATCTCATAGAGTTAAATCATTCTTGGATTGAGCAGTTTGAAATCACTGTTTCTGTGGATCTGAAGGACATTTGGGAGCTTGAATATGGAAAAGAAATATCCTCAGATAAAACCAGAAGAAGCTTTCAGAAACTCTTGTATGTGAATTCTCCACAGTTAAGCTTCTTTTCATTGAGCAGTTTTCTAACACTGTTTTATTTACTGAAGGATATTGGGACTCTTTGAGGCTATGGTGAAAAGGAAATATCTTCAGATAAAACTGGAGAGAAGATTTCTGAGAACTGCTTTGTGATGTGCATTCACTCACAGAGTTATCTTTCTCACAGATTGGGAAACCCTTTTGGAGAAAAGTACCAGGATATTGGGACATATTGAATATGGTGAAAAGGAAATATCCTCAGACAAAACTGGAAAGAAGCTGAAACTGCTTCTGTGATATGTGTATTCATCTCACATAGATAAACTTTCTTTCATTGAGTTTGAAACCTGTTTGTGGATCACAAAGGACATTCAGCATTCAGGACTATGAAAAGGAAATATCTTCAGATAAAACTGGAAAGAAGCTTTCTGAACTGCTTTCTATGTTTATGCATCTCACATAAATAAACTTTTCATAGCAGTGAACACTGTCATGTGGATCTGAAGGATATGAGCACTTGGTGAAAAGAAATATCAAATAAACTAGAGAAGCTCCAGAACTGCTTGTGATGTGCATTCCACTCAGAGTTAAACTTTTCTCATACAGTTTGAACACTGTTGCTTGTACTGAAGATCTGAAAGGGATATTATGACAGGCTGTGGTGAGAAGGAAATGTCTTCCTGAAAACTGGAGAGAAGCTTTCTGAGCAACTGCTTTGTGATGTGTATTCATCTCATAGAGAATCATTCTTTATTGAGCAGTTTGAATCACTGTTTCTGGAATCTGAAAAAGGACATTTGGGAGCTTAGAATATGCTGAAAAGAAATACCCGATAAAAACAGAAGGAAGCTTTCTGTGAAACTGCTCTGTGTCATGTGAATCACAGTTAAACTTCTCTTTTCATTGAGCAGTATTCTAACACTTTTTGTTTTGTCATAAAGGATAGGGAGCGGTGAAAAAGGAAATATCTTCAGATAGAAACTGGAGAGATTTCGGAGCTGCTTTGTGACGTGTATTCATTCACAGAGTTATACTTTTCTCAGAAGAGTTGAAACCCTTTTTGGAGAGCTACCAGGGACATTGGGAGTATATGGACTATGGTGAAAAGGAAATATCCTCAGACAAAACTGGAAAGAAGCTTTGTGAAACTGCTTTGTGATAGATATGTTTATTCATCTCACATAGATAAACTTTCTTATTAGCATTTTAAAACTGTCATGGAATCTGAAGGGATATTCAGGCCGAAAAGGAAATATCTTCAGATAAAAACTGGAGAGAAGCTTTCTGAGAAACTGCTGTGATGTGCATTCCACTCAGAGTTATAATTCTTTCTCATAAGGCAGTTTGAACACTGTTCCTGTAAAACAAAAGTGATATTTGGAGCATTGAAGACTATATGAAAAGTGAAATATCCTCAAAAACAGAAAGAAGTTCAAGAAACTGCTCTGATATGTGCATTCATTTCACAGAGTTAAAGCTTACTTCTGCCCAGTTTGGAAACTCTGTCTTTGAGGAATCTGTGAAGGATATTGTGGCGCTGGAGGTTTGTGGTGAGAAGGAAATCTTCAGATAAAACTGGAGAGAAGCTTTCTGAGCAACTGCTTTGTGATGTGTGTATTCATCTCATAGAGTTAAATCATTCTTGGATTGAGCAGTTTGAAATCACTGTTTCTGTGGAATCTGAGAAGGACATTTGGGAGCCTTAGAATATGGAAAAGAAATATCCTCAGATAAAACCAGAAGGAAGCTTTCTGAAACTGCTTTGTCTGTGAATTCTCTCTCACAGTTCTTTTTCATTGAGCAGTTTTAAAACTGTTTCTGTGAAGGGATATTCAGCATTGAGGCTATGGTGAAATATGTTCAGATAAAACTGGAGAGAAGCTTTGAGAACTGCTTTGTGATGTGCATTCCACTCATAGTGTTATACTTTTCTCATACAGATGGAAACCTTTGGAGAAAAAGGAAGGGATTTGAGAAGCTATGGTGAAAAGGAAATCTCACAAAAACTGGAAAGAAGCTTTCAGAAACTGCTTTGTGATGTGTATTCATCTCACATAGATAAGCTTCTTTACTTAGCAGAAACTCTGTCATGGACATCAGAAGGGACATTCAGAACATTCTGACTATGAAAAAGGAAATATCTTCAGATAAAACTGGAAAGAAGCTTTCTGAAACTGCTTTTGATATGTTATTCATCTCACATAGATAAACTTCATTACACAGTTTGAAACTCATCATGGAGGACCCAAAAGGACATTAGCACATTCAGGCTATGGTGAAAAGGAAATATCTTCAGATAAAACTGAGAGAAGCTGAGAAACTGCTTTGTGATGTGTGCATTCCACTCAGAGTTATACTTTTCTCATAAGGCAGTGTTTGAACACTTTCCTGTAAAACCAAAAAGTATATTCAGACATGATGGTGAAAAGTGAAATATCCTCAAATAAAACCCAGAAAGAAGCTTCAAGAAACTGCTTCTGATATGTGCATTCATTCACAGAGTTAAAGCTTACTCTACATTGCCCAGTTTGGAAACTCTTGAGGAAAAGGGAGACATGTCAGGCCTGTGTGAGAAGGAAATGTCTTTGAAAACTGGAGAGAAGCTTTCTGAGCAACTGCTTTGTGTGTGTATTCATCTCATAGAGTTAAATCATTCTTTGGGACAGTTTGAAATCACTGTTTGTGGAACCTGAGAAGGACATTTGGGAGCTCTTTAGAATATGAGAAAAGAAATATCCTCAGATAAAACCAGAAGGAAACTTTGAAACTGTTATGTGTCAGAATTCCTCTCACTCAGTTAAGCTTTCAGATAGAACTGGAGATTTAGGAACTGCTTGTGATGATTTCACTGTGTTATATCCTTCACAAAGGATGGGGAATCTTTTGAGTAAGGGACATTCGGGAGTACATGAGCTATGGTGAAAAGGAAATATCCTCAGACAAAACTGGAAAGAAGCTTTCTGAAACTGCTTTGTAGTTTATTCATCTCACATAGATAAACTTTCTATTATGCAGTTTGAAACTCTGTCATGGATGGATCTGAAGGACATTTGGGAGCACATTCAGGCTAGAAAGGAAATATCTTCAGATAAAACTGAGAAAGCTTTCTGAAACTGCTTTGTGATGTGTGCATTCCACTCAGAGTTATACCTCTTCTCATAAGGCAGTGTTTGAACACTGTCTGTAAAATGAAAATGATATGGAGGCATTGAAGACTAGAAAAGTGAAATATCCTCAAATAAAACTGAAAGAAGCTTCAAACTGCTTTGTGTGCATTCATTTCACAGTTAAAGTTTTCACATTGCAGTTTGAAACTCTGTCTTTGAGGAATCTGAAGGATATGGCGCCTGAGGCTGAAAGGAAATATCTTTGAAAAACTGGAGAAGCTTTCTGAGCAACTGCTTTGTGATGTGTATTCATCTCATAGAGTTAAACTTCTATTGAGCAGTTTGAAATCACTGTTCTGTGGAATGAGAAAGGATATTTGGGAAGCTAGAATATGAAATATCTCAGAAAAAACCAGAGAGAAGCTTTCTGAGACTGTTTTGTGTGTGAATTCATCACACAGTTATTCTCTTTTCATTGAGCAGTTTGAACACTGTCTGAGATATTTCAGCACATGAGGCTATGGTGAAAAGAAATACCTTCAGATAAAACTGGAAAGAAGCTTTCCTGCTTTGTGATGATTCCACTCACAGAGTTATACTCTTTTCATTGAGTTTGAACACTTTTGGAGGATGACATTGGGAGTATTGAGGCTATGGTGAAAAGGAAATATCCTCAGACAAAACTGGAAAGAAGCTTTCGAAACTGCTGTGATGTGTATTCACTCACAGATTAAAACTTCTTTATCATTACAGTTTGAAATCTGGAGATAAAGGGACATTCGGGACACATTCAGGACTATGGTGAAAAGGAAATATCTTCAGATAAAACTGGAAAGAAGCTGAAACTGCTTTGTATTTTATTCATCTCATAGATAAATTTTCTTTCATTACGTTTGAAACTGTCATGGATGGATAAAGGATTTAGAACATTCAGGCTATGGTGAAAAGGAAATATCTTCAGATAAAACTGGAGAGAAGCTTTCTGAGAAACTGTTTTGTGATGTGCATTCCACTCAGTTATACCTTTTCTCATAAGGCAGTGTTTGAACACTGTTCCTGTAAAGAAAAAGTGATATTTGAGCATTGAAGACTATGGTGAAAAAGTGAAATATCCTCAAATAAAACCAGAAAGAAGTTTCAAGAAACTCTCGACTGTGCATTCATTTCACAGAGTTAAAGCTACACTTGCCAGTTTGGAAACTCTGTCTTGAGGAATCTGAAGGATATTTGGCCGGAGGCTGGGTGAGGAAAATCTTCCTGAAAACTGGAGAGAAGCTTGAGCAACTGCTTTGTGATGTGTATTCATCTCATAGAGTTAAATCATTCTTATTGCAGTTTGAAATCACTGTTCTGGAATCTGGAATTTGGGAGCTCTTAAAATATGGAAAAAAATCCTCAGATAAAAACCAGAAGGAAGCTTTCAGAAACTGTTATGTGTGTGAATTCCACTCATAGCTTCTTTTTCATTGAGCAGTTTTCTAACACTGTTTATGTTTAGCCGGGATTTTGGAGCGCTTTGAGGCTTAGGTGAAAAGAAATATGTTCAGATAAAACTGGAGAGAAGCTTGAAACTGTTTGATGTGCATTCCACACACAGTGTTATACTCTCTTTCATACAGCATCAAACTTTGAGGAAAAGGAGGATATTGGATTGAGTATGAAAAGGAAATATCTTCAGATAAAACTGGAAAGAAGCTTTCGAAACTGCTTGTGATATGTGTATTCATCTCACAGATAAACTTTTCTTTCATAGAGTTGAAATCTGTTGGAGGATCCAAGGACATTTGGGAGTATACTATGGTGAAAAGGAAATATCCTCAGATAAAACTGGAAAGAAGCTTTCTGAAACTGTTTTGATGTTATTCATCTCACATAGATAAACTTTTCATTACACAGTTTGAAACTCATGATGGATCTGAAAGGACATTCAGCACATTCAGGCCTATGTGAAAAAGGAAATATCTTCAGATAAAACTGGAGAGAAGCTTTCTGAGAACTGCTTTGTGATGTGTGCATTCCACTCAGGAGTTATACCTTTTCTCATAAGGCAGTGTTTGAACACTGTTCCTGTAAAACTGAAAAAGTGATATTTGCAGCATTGAAGACTATGGTGAAAAAGTGAAATATCCTCAAAAGAAAAGAGTAAGAAACTGCTCTTGATGTGCATTCATTTCACAGTTAAAGCTTTCTACATTGCCAGTTTGGAAACTCTGTTTTGAGAATCTGAAGGGATATTAGTGCTCCTGAGGCCTGTGGTGAAAAGGAAATCCTTCAGATGAAAACTGGAGAGAAGCTTCTGAGAACTGCTTTGTGATGTGTATTCATCTCATAGAGTTAAATCATTCTTGGATTGAGCAGTTTGAAATCACTGTTTCTGTGGAATGAGAAAGGACATTTGGGAACACTTTAGAATATCTGAAAAGAAATACCTCAGATAAAAAACAAAAGGAAGCTTGTGAACTGCTCTGTTTAGTCTCAAGGATATTGAGCGCTTTGAGGCTTGGTGAAAAGGAAATATCTTCAGATAGAAACTGGAGAGAAGCTTTCGAGACTGCTTTGTGACGTGTGCATTCCACTCACAGAGTTATACCTTTCTTCTCATAGAGGATTTGAATCTTTTGGAAAAGCTACAAGGGACATTGGGAGTATATATGGTTATGGTGAAAAGGAAATATCCTCAGACAAAACTGGAAAGAAGCTTTCTGTGAAACTGCTTTGTGATATATGTTTATCTCACATAGATAAACTTTCTTTGTTGTTTGAAACTCCATCATGATGGATCGAAGGACTGACACATTCAGGCCTGTGAAAGGAAATATCTTCAGATAAAACTGGAGAGAGCTTTCTGAGAACTGCTTTGTGATGTGTGCATTCCACTCAGGAGTTATACCTCTTCTCATAAGGCAGTGTTTGAACACTGCCCTGTAAACCAAAAAGTGATATTTCAGAGCATTGAAGACTAGAAAAGTGAAATATCCTCAATAAAACCCAGAAAGAAGTTTCCAAGAAACTGCTCTGATATGTGTATTCATTTCACAGAGTTAAAACTTACTCTACATTTGCAAACTGTGTTTTGAAATGCAAGGATATTAAGTGCAGTGGGTGAGAAGGAAATGTCTTGATGAAAAAAGAAGCTTTGAGAACTGCTTTGTGATGTGTGTATTCATCTCACAGAGTTAAATCATTCTTTGGATTGAGCAGTTTGAAATCACTTTTGTGGAATCTGAGAGGACATTTGAAGACTTTATGGAAAAGAAATACCTCAGAAAAAACCAGAAGGAAGCTTTCGTGAAACTGCTGTGTGTCATGTGAATTCCTCTCTCAGTTAAGCTTCTTTTCATTGAGCAGTTTTCAACACTTTATGTTTAGCAAAAGGACATGGGAGCTTTGAGGCTTATGAAAAGGAAATATCTTCAGATAGAAACTGGAGAGAAGCTTTCGAGGAACTGCTTTGTGATGTGCATTCCACTCACAGTGTTATACCTCACATAGAAGGAAATTTCTGTGAAACTGTTCTTAGATATGTATTCATCATATAGATAAACTTTCTCTACATTTCAGGGAAACTGTCAGGAGAGAAAGGATATTGGGAGCACATTCAGTGTGAGAAAAGGAATATCTTCAGATAAACTGGAAGAGAAATGCTTTTGTGATGTGTGCATTCCACTCAGAGTTATAATTTTCTCATGGCAGTGTTTGAACACTGTTCTGTAAAATGAAAAGTGATATTTGGAGCGCATATTATGTGAAAATATCAAATAAAACCAGAAAGAAGCTTAAGAAACTGCTGATGTGTATTCATTCAGAGTTAAAGCTTACTCTATTTCAGTTTGAAACTGTTTTGAGATCTGAAGGATATTAAGGACCAGAGCTGTGAAAAGGAAATCTGATGAAAACTGGAGAGAAGCTTTCGAGCAACTGCTTTGTGATGTGTTCATCTCAGAGTTAAACTCTTTGATTGAGCAGTTTGAAATCACTCTTTCTGTGGAACCTGAGAAAGGACATTTGGGAACGCAGAATATTCTGAAAAAGAAATATCCTCATAAAAAAACCAGAAGGAAGCTTTGTGAAACTGCTGTGTCATGTGAATTCACTCAGTTAAGCTTTTTCATTGAGCAGTTTCAACACTGTCTTTAGTTGAAGGATACCAGGAGCACTTTGAGGCTTATATGGTGAAAAGGAAATATCTTCAGATAGAAACTGGAGAGAAGATTGAAACTGCTTTGATGTGTGCATTCACTCACAGAGTTGTTTTTCTTCTCATAGAGGATTGAATCTTTGGAGAAAAAGCTACCAGGGACATTTGAAGTATATGGACTAGAAAAGGAAATATCCTCAGACAAAAACTGAAAGAAGCTTTCTGTGAAACTGCTTGTGATATGTTATTCATCTCACATAGATAGCTTTCTTTATTCAGTTTTGAAACGTCATGGACAGATCAAGGGATTTGGGAGCATTCAGGCCTGGTGAAAAGGAAATATCTTCAGATAAAACTGGAGAGAAGCTTTCTGAGAAACTGCTTTGTGATGTTCCACTCAGGAGTTATACCTTTCTCATAAGGCAGTGTTTGAACACTGTTCTGTAAAACCAAAAAATGATATTTGCACATTGAAGACTATGGTGAAAAGTGAAATATCCTCAAAAAACCCAGAAAGAAGTTTTCAAGAAACTGCTCTATGTGCATTCATTTCAGTTAAAGTTTACTACTTTGCCCAGTTGAAACTCTATTTTGAGGTTCAGAAATATTAAGTGCAGTTTGGTGAAAAGGAAATCTTCATGAAAACTGGAGAAGCTGAGAACTTTTGTGATGTGTATTCATCTCATAGAGTTAAACCTTTCATTGAGCAGTTTGAATCACTGTTTTGGAATCTGAGAAGATATGGAACGCTTAGAATATGGAGAAAGAAATATCCTCAGAAAACCAGAAGAAGCTGAAAAACTCTGTCTTAATTCCTCTCACAGAAGCTCTTTTTCATTGAGCAGTTTTAACACTGTTTATGTTTAGCAGTGAAGGATATTGGACTGAGGCTATGAAAAAAGAAATATCTAGATAAAACTGGAGAGAAGCTTTCTGAGAACTGCTTTGTGATGTGCATTCCACTCACAGTGTTATTTTCTTCTCAAAGCAGGGAACCTTTTGGAGAAAACCTGATATTCGGAGCATTTGAGCTGGTGAAAAAGGAAATATCAGACAAAACTGGAAGAAGCTCAGAAACTGCTCTGTGTATGTCATTCACATAGATAAAACTTTCTTTCATTAGCAGTTTGAAACCTGTCAAGGAAAGAAGACATTGGGACATTCAGGACTATGGTGAAAAGGAAATATCTTCAGATAAAAACTGGAGAGAAGCTTTCAGAACTGCTTTGTTATGTTTATTCATCTCATAGATAAACTTTTCATTACAGTTTGAAACTGTCTGGATGGATCTGAAGGACATGAGCATTCAGACTATGGTGAAAAGGAAATATCTCAGATAAACTTCTTGAGAACTGCTTTGATGTGCATTCCACTCAGGAGTTATACCTCTTTCATAAGCAGTGTTTGAACACTGTTCCTGTAAAACTGAAAAGTGATATTTTGAGCAAAGACATGGTGAAAAGTGAAATATCAAATAAAACTGAAAGAAGCTTTCCAAGAAACTCTTGACATGTGCATTCATTCACAGAATTAAATACTACATTCAGTTTGGAAACTCTGTCTTTGAGGAATATGAAAGGATATTAAGTGGCGCCAGAGAAAAAAGGAAATGTCTTCAGAAAACTGGAGAGAAGCTTGAGAACTGCTTTGTGATGTGTATTCATCTCACAGAGTTAAATCATTCTTGATTGAGCAGTTTGAAATCACTGTTTCTGAACTGAAGGACATGAGCATTTGTTTATGGAAAAGAAATATCCTCAGATAAAACCAGAAGGAAGCTTTCTGTGAAACTACTGTCTGTGATTCACTCACAGTTAAGCTTCTCTTTTCATTGAGCAGTATTCTAACACTGTTTTAGTCTGAAGGACAGGAGCGCTTTGAGGCTTATGGTGAAAAGGAAATATCTTCAAACTGAGAGAAGCTTTCTGAGAGCTGCTTTGTGATGTATTCCATCACAGAGTTATACTTTCTCATAAGGATTGGGGAATCTTTGGAGATAAAGGGACATTCGAGTATATGATGGCTATGGTGAAAAGGAAATATCCTCAGACAAAAACTGAAAGAAGCTTTCTGTGAAACTGCTTTGTGAGATATGTTTATTCATCTCATAGATAAAACTTTCTTTTATTATGCAGTTTGAAACCTGTCATGGAAGATCTGAAGGGACATTGGACATTCAGGGGGTGAAAAAGGAAATATCTTCAGATAAAAACTGGAGAAGCTTTCTGAGAAACTGCTTGATGTGTGCATTCCACTCAGAGTTTTTCTGGCAGTGTTTGAACACTGTTCCTGTAAACCAAAAGTGATATTTTGCACATTGAAGACTATGGAAAAGAAATATCTCAAATAAAACCCAGAAAG
The DNA here is from genome assembly GCA_023783455.1 of Erythrocebus patas. Taxonomy (NCBI): domain Eukaryota; kingdom Metazoa; phylum Chordata; class Mammalia; order Primates; family Cercopithecidae; genus Erythrocebus; species Erythrocebus patas. The sequence goes on along the minus strand of JAKFHT010001460.1, from coordinate 16,870 downwards.
ATTTCCAAGAAACTGCTCTTGATATATGCATTCATTCTAGATTAAAAGCTTCTCTACATTGGGGAAACTTTTTGAGGAATCTGTGATATTAGGTAGAGGCTGTGGTGAGAAGGAAATGTCTCTTTGAAAAACTAGAGAAGCTTGAGAACTGCTTTGATGTTTCATCTCATAGAGTTAAATCATTGGATTGTTTGAAATCACTGTTTCTGTGGAAACTGAGAAGGACATTTGGAGCTAGAATATGAGAAAATATCCTCAGAAAAAAAAGAAGCTTTCTGTGAAACTGTGTGTCATGTGAATTCCTCTCACAGTTAAGCTTTCTTCATTCAAAACTGTTTATGTTTAGAAGGATATTGGGAGCACTTTCAGGTGTGAAAAGGAAATATCTTCAGATAAAACTGGAGAAGCTTTCAGAACTGCTTTGTGATGTGCATTCCACTCAGAGTTATCTTTCTCATACAGTTGGAACTTTTGGAAAAATACCAAGGGATATTGGGAGTATATTGACTTGAGAAAAGGAACCTCAGACAAAAAACTGGAAAGAAGCTTTCGAAACTTCTGTGATATGTGTATTCATCTCACATAGATAAACTTTCTTACATTATACAGTTTGAAACTCTGTCATGGAGGAACCTGAAGGACATTGAGCATTCAGGCTGAAAGGAAATATCTTCAGATAAACTGAGAGAAGCTTTCTGAGAAACTGCTTTGTGATGTGTGCATTCCACTCAGAGTTATACCTCTTTCTCATAAGGCAGTGTTTGAACACTGTTCTGTAAACTGAAAAGTGATATTTTATCCATTGAAGACTATGGAGAAAAGTGAATATCCTCAAATAAAACCCAGAAAGAAGCTTCCAAGAAACTGCTTTGATATGCATTCATTTCAGAGTTAAAGCTCTCTACATTGCAGTTTGAAACTCTGTTTGAGATATGAAAGGGATATTAAGTGGCAGAGGCTGGTGAAAAGGAAATGTCTTCAGAACTGGAGAGAGCTTGAGAACTGCTTTGTGATGTGTATTCATCTCACAGTTAAAACTTTCTTGATTGAGCAGTTTGAAATCACTTTTCTGTGGAACAGGAAGGACATTTGGGAACTTTGGAATATGGAAAATATCCTCAGATAAAACTGAAGGAAGCTTTAAACTGCTTGTGTGTGAATTCTCTTCTCAGTTAAGCTTCTTTCATTGAGTTTCTAACACTGTTTTGAGTTGTGAAGGATATTCAGCACTTGAGGCTTATGAGAAAAGGAAATATCTTCAGATAGAAACTGGAGAGAAGCTTGAGAACTGCTTTGTGATGTGCATTCACTCACAGAGTACACTTTCTCATACAGATTGAAACTTTTGGAGAAAAGGAAAGGATTCAGAGTATTATGTGGTGAAAAGGAAATATCCTCAGACAAAACTGGAAAGAAGCTTGTGAAACTGCGTGATATTTAATTCATCTCACATAGATAAACTTTTATTACACAGTTTGAAACTGTCATGTGGATCTGAAGGACATTCGAGCACATTCAGACTGAAAATGAAATATCTTCAGATAAAACTGGAGAGATTTCTGAGAAACTGCTTTGTGATGTGCATTCCACTAGAGTTATACTTTTTTCATAAGCAGTGTTTGAACACTGTCTGTAAACCAAAAGTGATATTTGAGTGCATTGAAGACTATGGAAAAGAAATATCTCAAATAAAACTAGAAAGAAGCTGAAGAACTGCTCTCTGATATGTGCATTCATTTCACAGAGTTAATCTACTCTACATTGCAGTTTGGAAACTCTGTTTTTGAGGAATCGAAGGATATTTGGGAGGCCTGTGAGAAGGAAATGTCTCATGAAAACTGGAGAGAAGCTTTCTGAGCAACTGCTTTGATGTGTATTCATCTCATAGAGTTAAATTCTTATTGAGCAGTTTGAAATCACTGTTTTTGGAATGAGAAAGGACATTTGGGAACACTTTAATATGCTGAAAAGGAAATATCAGATAAAAACCAGGAAGCTTTCAGAAACTGCTCTGTGTGTGAATTCCACTCACAGTTACTTCTTTTCATTGAGCAGTATTCTAACACTGTTTTGACTGTGAAGGATATTGAGCACTTTGAGGCTATGGTGAAAAGGAAATATCTTCAGATAAAACTGGAAGAAGCTTTCGACTGCTTTGTGACATGTATTCCACTCAGAGTTATACTTTCTTTTCTTAGAGGATTGAAATTTTGGAGAAAACAAGGATATTCAGGAGTATTGGAGGCTATGGTGAAAAGGAAATATCCTCAGACAAAAACTGGAAAGAAGCTTTCTGTGAAACTGCTTTTGTGTGTTATTCATCTCACATAGATAAACTTTTTTATTATGCAGTTTGAAACATCATGGAGGAAGTGAAGGGACATTTGGGAGCATTCAGGCCTATGGTGAAAAGGAAATATCTTCAGATAAAAACTGAGAGAAGCTTTGAGAAACTGCTTTGTGATGTGCATTCCACTCAGAGTTATCTCTTTTCTCTCATAAGGCAGTGTTTGAACACTGTTCCTGTAAAACTGAAAAGTGATATTTGAGCCATTGAAGACTATGGTGAAAAGTGAAATATCCTCAAATAAACCCAGAAAGAAGCTTCCAAGAAACTGCTCTCTGATATGTGCATTCATTTCACAGAGTTAAAGCTTACTTACATTGCCCAGTTTGGAAACTGTCTTTGAGGATCAAAGGATATTAAGTGGCGAGCCTGTGGTGAGAAGGAAATGTCTTCCTGAAAACTGGAGAAGCTTTCTGAGAACTGCTTTGTGATGTGTATTCATCTCATAGTTAAATCATTCATTGAGCAGTTTGAAATCACTGTTTGTGGAAACTGAGAAGGACATTTGGGAACTTTTAGAATATGGAAAAGAAATATCCTCAGTAAAACCAGAAGGAAGCTTTCTGTGAAACTGCTCTGTGTCTGTGAATTCACTCACAGTTGCTTCTTTTCATTGAGCAGTTTAACACTTTATGTTAGTAAAGGGATTTGGACTTTGAGGCTTGGGTGAAAAAGGAAATATCTTCAGATAGAAACTGGAGAGAAGCTTTCTGAGGAACTGCTTTGTGATGTGCATTCACTCACAGAGTTATACCTCTTCATACAGATTGGGAAACCTTTTGGAAAAAGCTAAAAGGACATTTGGGAGCATTAGACTATGGTGAAAAGGAAATACCTCAGAAAAACTGGAAAGAAGCTTTCTGTGAAACTGCTGTTATGTATTCATCTCACATAGATAAACTTTCTTTCATTACACAGTAAACTGGGAGGATTAAGGACAGGGAGACATTCAGTATGTGAAAAGGAAATATCTTCAGATAAAAACTGCTTTGTGATGTGTGCATTCCACTCAGAGTTATATCTTTCATAAGGCAGTGTTTGAACACTCCTGTAAAACAAAAAGTGATATTTGGAGCATTGAAGACTATGGTGAAAAGTGAAATATCCTCAGATAAAACCAGAAAGAAGTTCCAAGAAACTGCTCTCTGATATGTGCATTCATTTCAGAGTTAAAGCTTACTACATGCCCAGTTTGGAAACTCTGTCTTTGAGGAATCTGAAGGATATTATGGCCCTGAGGCCTGTGGTGAGAAGGAAATATTCGATGAAAACTGAGAGAAGCTTGAGCAGCTTTGTGATGTGTGTATTCATCTCATAGAGTTAAATCATTCTTGGATTGAGCAGTTTGAAATCACTTTTGTGGAACTGAGAAAGGACATTTGGGAACACTCTTTAGAATATGGAAAAGAAATACCTCAGATAAAACCAGAAGGAAGCTTTCTGTGAACTGTTCTGAGTCTGAAGGATATCATCAGGCTTCGGTGAAAAAGGAAATATTCAGATAGAAACTGGAGAGAAGCTTTCGAGGAGCTGCAGATGTGCATTCACTCACAGAGTTATACCTTTCTTTTCATAAGGATTTTGAATCCCTTTGGAGAAAAAGCTAAAGGGACATTCGGGAGTATATGATGGATGGTGAAAAGGAAATATCCTCAGACAAAAACTGGAAAGAAGCTTTCGAAACTGCTTTGTGATCATATTTATTCATCTCACATAGATAAACTTTATATTAGCAGTTTGAAACTCTGTCATGGATGGATCTGAAGGACATTGGAGCACATTCAGCTATGGTGAAAAAGGAAATATCTTCAGATAAAACTGGAGAAGCTTTCTGAGAACTGCTTTGTGATGTGTGCATTCCACTCAGAGTTATACCTTTTCTCAAGGCAGTGTTTGAACACTGTTTTGTAAACCGAAAAGGATATTTGAGCATTGAAGACTGAAAAGTGAAATATCCTCAGAAACTGAAGAAACTGCTTTCTGATATGTGTTATTCATTCACAGAGTTAAAACTTACTATTTCCCAGTTTGGAAACTGTCTTTGAGGAATCAAGGGATATTAAGTGGTGCAGGCTGTGGTGAAAAGGAAATATCTTCAGAAAACTGAGAAGCTTTCTGAGAACTGCTTTGTGATGTGTGTATTCATCTCAGAGTTAAATCTTCTATTGAGCAGTTTGAAATCACTGTTTCTGTGGAACCTGAGAAAGGACATTTAGCGCTTAGAATATGCTGAAAAGAAATACCTCAGATAAAACCCAGAAGAAGCTTTCAGAAACTGCTCTGTGTGTGTGAATTCATAGTTGCTTCTCTTTCATTGAGCAGTTTCTAACACTGTTTATGTTTAGAAAAAATAGGGCACTTTGAGCTTACAGTGAAAAGGAAATATGTTCTGATAGAAACTGGAGAATGCTTTTGATATGCATTCCACTCACAGTGTATATTTCTCAAAGAACTGGAAATTCTGTGAAACTGGAATGTATTCATCTCATAGATAAATCCTACAGTGTTTGAAACCTGTCTGAGGAAAAGGATATTGGAGCACTGACTATGGTGAAAAGGAAATATCCTCAGATAAAACCAGAAGAAGCTTCTGCTTTTGTTGTGTTTATTCATCTCACATAGTGTTAAACTTTTTCAGTATTGAAACTTTGAGGATCAAGGATATTGAGCAGGCCTATGGTGAAAAGGAAATATTCAGATAAAACTGGAGAGAAGCTTTCTGAAACTGCTTTGTGATGTGCATTCCACTCAGAGTTATACCTCTTTCATACAGTTTGAACACTGTTAAAAAAAAGTGACATTTTGGAGCGCATTGAAGACTATGGTGAAAAGGAAATATCCTCAAATAAACAGAAAGAAGCTTTCGAAACTGCTCTGATATGTGCATTCATTTCACAGATAGTTTTTTATTCATTTTGAAACTGCTTCAGGAATCTCAAAGGATATTAGGCCCTGTGGTGAAAAGGAAATATCTTCAGAAAAACTGGAGAGAAGCTTTCTGAGAACTGCTTTGTGATGTGTATTCATCTCATAGAGTTAAATCTTCTTTCATAGCAGTTTGAACACTGTTCTGTAAACTGAGTATATTTGGGAATAAGAATATGGAAAAGTGAAATATCAGATAAAACCAGAAAGAAGAGAATTTGAATTCTTCTCAGTTAATTTCTTTCATTGAGCAGTTTAACTTGTCTGTTTGGTGAAGGATATTGCTTTGAGGCTTATGGTGAAAAGGAAATATCTTCAGAAAAACTGGAGAGAAGCTTTCTGAACTGCTTTGTGATGTGTATTCATCTCAAGTTAAATCTTCTTCTCATTGAGCATTGAACTTTGAGAAAAAGGACATTTGGGAGCATTGTTTATTGAAAAGAAATACCTCAGACAAAAACCAAAGAAGCTGTGAAACTTTCTGTATATATGTATTCCACTCACAGTTAAGCTTCTTTTCATAGCAGTAAACACTGTCTGGAAGTAAGGACATTGGGAGCTTTGAGATGGTGAAAAGGAAATATCTTCAGATAAAACTGGAGAAGCTTGTGAACTGCTTTGTTATGTTTATTCATCTCATATAGATAAAGCTCATTACAGCTTGAAACTCTTGGAAACCAGAAGGATATTGGAGACATTCAGACTATGGTGAAAAGGAAATATATCCTCAGAAAAAAACTGGAAAGAAGCTTTCTGTGAAACTGTTTTTGATATATTCATCTCACATAGATAAAACTTTCTTACAAGCAGTTTGAAACTGTCATGGATCTGAAGGGACATTCGGAGCACATTCAGGCCTATGGTGAAAAGGAAATATCTTCAGATAAAAACTGGAGAGAAGCTGAGAAACTGCTTTGTGATGTGTGCATTCCACTCAGAGTTATACCTTTTCTCATAAGGCAGTGTTTGAACACTGTTCCTGTAAAAAAAGTGATATTTGAGCATTGAAGACTATGAAAAGTGAAATATCCTGAAATAAAACCCAGAAAGAAGCATTCCAAGAAACTGCTCTCTGATGTGTGCATTCACAGAGTTAAAGTTTACATTGCCCAGTTTGGAAACTCTGTCTTTGAGGAATCTGTGAAGGATATTAAGTGACCGGAGGCTTGTGGTGAGAAGGAAATGTCTTCCATGAAAACTGGAGAGAAGCTTTCTGAGCAACTGCTTTGTGATGTGTGTATTCATCTCATAGAGTTAAATCATTCTTTGGATTGAGCAGTTTGAAATCACTGTTTCTGTGGAACTGAGAAAGGACATTTGGGAACTTAGAATATGCTGAAAGAAATACCTCAGATAAAACCAGAAGGAAGCTTTCGAAACTGCTCATGTGAATTCCACTCGCACAGTTAAGCTTCTTTTCATTGAGCAGTATTCTAACACTGTTTTTTCAGGGGATATGGCACTTTGAGGCTTAGGTGAAAAGGAAATATCTTCAGATAGAAACTGGAGAGAAGCTTTCGAGGAACTGCTTTGTGACGTGTGCATTCCACTCACAGAGTTATAATTTTCTTCTCATAGAGGATTGGGAATTTTTGGAGAAAAGCTACCAAGGGACATGGAGTATATGGATGGCTATGGTGAAAAGGAAATATCCTCAGACAAAACTGGAAAGAAGCTTTCTGTGAAACTGCTTTGTGATAGATATGTTTATTCATCTCACATAGATAAAACTTTCTTATATTACGCAGTTTGAAACTCTCATGGATGGACGAAGGGACATTCGGAGCACATTCAGGCTATGGTGAAAAGGAAATATCTTCAGATAAAAACTGAGAGAAGCTTTCTGAGAAACTGCTTTGTGATGTGTGCATTCCACTCAGGAGTTATACCTCTTTTCTCAAGGCAGTGTTTGAACACAGTTGGGGCTAAAGTCTAAGTGACGAAAATTGCCAAATTCAGATATTTTGCGAACACCGTGAGAAATCGGATAGATGCTTTGATAAACAAAAGTACCAAGGGGCTGGCCCACATCGCTGACGAAAAGAAACTGAAAATGACATACTTCCCTGGGCATAGGAGTCTGTTAGCTTTGCTTTATCTGGTGGACGGATTGTCTAAGACTTTGAAAACATTTCCATACAGGCACTGAGTGCCCCTTCACGCTACTCTGGGACTAACTACTGGACAGTAGGTGCTCAGGCAACTCAGTGGCGTTTTTGCCCATTATGCATCCTACAAGTCATTCAAGTTAATTGTACAGACATTCATACGAATAGAAAGGCCTTTCCGAAAATGCCATTCTTTGTATGAAGTGCATTGGTTGCATCCTGAGAAGAGACGTCTCTTATAAGGTAGGTGAACCAGATTTTTTCTTGTGTATGCGAGAAACTGGCTCAGAACAAGTCGAGGCGAGGTTTGGTCCGATGACCGGATGCCTGCGCACTACTATAGAGCGATTCAGATCACTTCTATCATTGCTGTCATTGTATTGGCGCCGCTGTCTAACAAGTGGGAATCTCGGATACTGGTAAAGGCTTTTGGTCAAATTTGACGTCTGTAGTGGCTTTAGTTGCTTTGAATGTTTATGCTGCTAGCTGTAGTGCCTGAAATCCATTGGCTGACAATTGAATCAAGATGGGATCTGTGATCGCGACATGAGAGATAGTTCGATGTCTTTGACAAGATAGCATGTCCATGTTTCGATTGCAGTTTTCTAGTTGCGGGATACTCCAGTGAGTGGTGCTTTAGAAAATGGCCTTTCAGACCGCTGTTTTGCATTTTAGTTCGGCTTCTCTTTGCACTGTATGCCTTTAAAAAGCCACGACGGACTACTACCTGAATTGCTCGAGGCTTACGGAACTTTCCGTGGTTGAGGAAATGTCTTAAGAGCTAACCCCTAGAAATATATTCAAGGAAGCTACGTTACTCGAAGAGGTTTAAATAGCCTCGAGCATACTGAGGAGGGTGTTTATTGTGAAATTGATCTTATCTACGGATGGGTTCCAGGAACTCGCCATGAATTCAATTCACAGGAAGTTATTCTATGACTCCTTCCCATACAGAATCTGAAAAACCGTCAGCTCGGGATATGCGGGATGACTATGGTTATTTCTAACATTGACTATTTAGTTTTGTGTCAGTGCAAGCTATTACCACTGTTGCACCAGTCCATTATGAAATAGACCGGCCATTCAGTCCATGGCCCTCTAAGATAAAAAGGCCCAGTTGCTTTTAGGAATCCGTTTCAGGTATCATAGGTCTAGACGCCAATGGAAATAACTGTACGCAAGGGACGTTACGGGATAGGAGTTATATGAGTTAGTAAACTTTTCAGTTGAAGAAAAAGGTGAAGGTATGCAGAAGTGAGACAAACGATCGAAGATGAAGTTTCGAGTTATATGGGAGCATATTTCTTTGACCTGACTGAGGGAAACTTGTATTCAGCTAGCAAACTTTCTTTGTAAAAAGAGTGAAGGACATGGGCAGGACAAATCTCGCTTTGAAATGATTCTGATGCATGCAGACATAGTTGAAAAGTTTATTCAATATTCCTCTTATTGTTCGAAAAACCGTTTTGTCAAGCATGGGCCCATTTTTGGACTAGGACCTTCTGTAGCACCCACTTTGCAGTGATCCTGTTATCACGGCAAAGATGCTCTAGGAAATGATCATGACCGGTAATGAAATCGTGAGTTCGCTAAATTGTTGCACTAAATACAATGGAGCACTGGAGCCCTTGTAGACTTGAGGTTCTTTTCTACTAAGGAAAAGGCTTCATAGGAGGATATTTCCATGTCTTTGTAGAGGGAAAACTTCTAAAAAGGGAACTGGCATCTCAGAAACGTGGGAAAAAGGACCTCTTTGCAGGCGTGAGTCTCTGAATTTCTAGGGGAAGGAACCAGGAAACCCTTCTATTTAGATCGATTTCAATTATGCTTCTAAGCTTGTTATTATTTGCGATTTACCTTTTTCTGTGAGAAAAACTTATGTGAGCTTTAGAGGTTGTTTATACTCATCATCATAAAACAGGGAGATAAACACAAAGATGAAAAGGAAACTATTCATGAGAAAGCTTAGGACATATGAGAGGAAAACTCACAAATACTCAGTAAGAAAACTTCAGTTCATTTCAGAGAGTTATCTAGGAGAAACTAAAAATCTGAAAAAGTGAAGAATTATGGTGAAAGAGAAATAAAACTGAAAGAGAGAAACTGCAGAGAAAGGACAGACAAGTTCAGATATTCATCATGAGAAAAATTCTATGGAATCTGTGAAATGAGGAAGGAACCGAAAAAGGAGAAAAAAAACTGAGAATATGATTCATGTGAATTACTATTCTGAAATAGAAAATGGAATTGAAAACACTCTTCAGGATACTGGAGAATTATGTGATATTCAGGAAAAGAGAAGAAGAACTAGAAGAAAAAGAACTTTCAGTTCAAAAGTTGAAATAGGAAAAATCTCATGAGAGAAATGAGAAAAGGAAACAGATAAAAAGAGTTTTGAGAAACTCTTGAGAAGATGAATATTCATTCTTGAAAAGTTTAAAAAGGATATTCAGAAACTGTTTGGAAGGAAAATCTTCAGATGAAATGCTTGGATTTTGAATAGGTGTTTTGATGAGAAAACTGGAAAGGAAAGGGAAGCTTGAAAACTGAAAAGAAAGACCTATGAAGAAACTGCTCTTCTGCATCCAGTTTTCTTCATGATATTCACACATTAAAACTTTCTCTGTAAAGGATATTTTTGAACAGAAACTGGAAAGAGAAACTGCTTTGTATGTGCATCTCAGAGAGAATCTTCTCATGGATGGAGGAAGTTTCTCTGGAGAATATTGGGGACATATTCTGAAAAAGAAAACCTCAGATAAAAAGAAAAGAAGCTTTCTTGAAATGCATCCACAGGAAAGCTAACTTCTTTTCTAAGGAGCAAGTTCAAAATGCTTAGATCAAAGAGTTGTCATTTGGGAGTTCAAAATGAAATATTCAGAAAGAGAAGAAATTCGAGAAAGGAGTCATCTGAGTGAATCATTTGATTAAAATCCAGAAACTTCTTGATGTTTTCAAAATTGAAGTGAAAATGAAATAAAGAAAGAAATTTAAAACTGTTTGATGATATTGTCTCAGAAAGAAACTCTAAAAATAACTGGAAACTGAAAACTGTCTGTGAATACTGACATATTCATGACAGTAAAAGATGTTCTTTGAAATGAGAAGATAAACTCCAGTTCTGGGAACTTTCATGTGTGAAATATTTTAAAATCAGAGAAGCAGGAAAGATCTTTCATCATCTCTTAACTGAGAAAAGGAAACACTTGAAACTATGTGAAGGAAGAACATTCAGAGAAACTGAAGGTGAAACAAAATCTCTAAAGGAGTTTTTTGAGTCCTTGAACCACTGAAGATCTGTTTGGAAAGGAAACCTTTTTTGATAAAGGGATATCAAAACAGATACTCTGAGAATAAAAAAAGATAAACTGGAAAATCTGAGAAATGTTTTCTGACATGTTTTTCCAAGATAAACCAGGAAAAGTTTTTGATGTCTTGTGGTGAAATTGAGGATATTCAGTCAACAAAAAAATCCAGAAGATGGAGAGTGAATTCTCAGATAAAGGAACTTATATCTTTGATATTCATCTGAGAGTTTATCTTTTTATGAGGATATTGAAAAAGTGAGAATATTCGAGAATTTTGAATCTTGTGAACATAGAGAAAACTTCATAAAAATACTGGAAAGGATTGAGACTCAAAAAGCTTATGAGACACTGAGAAGCTTAAAGAAACTGTCTTAGATTCAGAAAAAACAAGAAACTCTTTCTCATGTGAGAAAACTTTACATTAAAGTTCATGAAAAAGCTTCTAAATTGAGTATGGAACTCCTGATATTTATATTGAAAAAGTATCTCTGAATAAACTGGAAAATTCTTTGAAACTCATTGAGCTTTTCAATCTTTCAACATGTTTGAATTCTGAATTTGAGAAAGAAATCATTCTTGAAAAGAAGAAGCTTTCTGTTTGAGACTCTGTTGATATTTGAAAAATTTCTCAGAAAACTCTTGTTGAAAAAGAAATTCAGATCTGGATATATGTGAAAAAAAGCTTTTGAAAATGAAGAAAAGAGAAATCAGGTGTTTCTTGCTCAGAGTTACTTTCACTCAGTGAGCTTGAGATACAAAACTGTCAGGATAAAAGAGGCCCTGGAGAATATGCTATGGTGAACTTCTGAAAAGAAACTGTCTTTATGATTCATTATATAAGTTAAATCTTCACAGTTGAAACTGTTTTAAATTCATATGGAAAAAAGAGTGTTAAGAAACTGAGAAAAAGCTGAATAGATGATTAAATAAAAAGGAAATCTAAAAACTGTCTGTCAAAAGAGATTCTGGAAAGAAAGATCCTCAGAAATAACACATCTGGTCTGTCTTTGAAAGAGAAACTGGAAAGGATTTCTTTTAATAAATGTGTGAAAATTTCTGAGAAACTGAAACTGTTTTTTATAAAGAAATTTGGCATAGATAAATGTTGAATCATAAAAATCTGAGAAAACTGGAAAAATTTTTCAGGATGCTGAAAGATGTAAAAAAAAAAAGGAAAAGAACTTGAATGATCTCTTCTGACTTCATCAGAAATCCTCAGAGTAAAAAACAGTGGAGATTTGATCACTTTGAAAAGAACATCAGTCAGAAGCTCTTTGACAAAATAAAATGGAAAGGAGAAGCTTTCTGAAACTTCTCAGAAAGAACTGAAAAAAATGCTCTCATATGTTCAGAGAAAGCTAAAACCTGAGATATCACACAGTTAGAACTATCAAAAATCAGGAAACACTCTAGAATGTGAGAAAGGAAACTTTTCACTGTTGGTGAGAAATCACAGGAAAACATATCTTCTCATGAAGAACTGTGAATTGAATTTCTGGAAAAAAGGATTTTTTCTCATGAACTGAAGAGTTTTTGCTTTTTCATAGAGCTTATAACTGTCTCATCAGTGTTGAGCTAAATGGAAACTGGAAAAAAGATATTTCTCAGACTGGTGAGTGAAATATTCTAGAAATATCAAAGAACAGAAAAAACTGTTCTTCTGTGATGCATAGTCATTGGACAAGAAACTCTCTCTATCTGATGAAATTCTAGATCCTATGAAACTTATTCAGAAAACTGGAAGTTGAATGCTTGTGATGAAAACTGGTTATATTTTCCCTCTCATAAGGCAGTGTTTGAACACTGTTCCTGTAAAACTGAAAAGTGATATTTGCAGTGCATTGAAGACTATGGCAAAAGTGAAATATCCTCAAATAAAACCCAGAAAGAAGTTTCCAAGAAACTGCTCTGATGTGCATTCATTTCACAGAGTTAAAGCTACTTCATTGCCCAGTTTGGAAACTCTCTTTGAGGAATCTGTGAAGGATATATGCCAGAGGCTTGGTGAAAGGAAATGTTCTTGAAAACTGGAGAAGCTTGAGCAACTGCTTTGTGATGTGTATTCATCTCATAGAGTTAAATCATTCTTTGGATTGAGCAGTTTGAAATCACTGTTTGTGGAACTGAGAAGGACATTTGGGAATGCTCTAAGAATATGGAAAAGAAATACCTCAGATAAAACCAGAAGGACTTTCTGTGAAACTGCTATGTGTGTGAATTCTCTGCTCAGTTGCTTCTTCATTGAACAGTATACATTTATGTTCAGCTGACTCTGCTTTGTGACGGATTCCAAGAGTTATACTCTCTCATACAGATGAAAACTTTTGGAGAAAAAAAGAAGGATATTCTGGAGTATGATGCTGTGGATTGTTCATCTTCACATAGATAAAGTTTTCATTACACAGTTTGAAACTGTCATGGATGGATCTGAAGGACATTTGGGGACATTCAGGCCTATGGTGAAAAGGAAATATCTTCAGATAAAACTGAGAGAAGCTTTCTGAGAAACTGCTTTGTGATGTGCATTCCACTCAGGGAGTTATACCTCTTTTCTCATAAGGCAGTGTTTGAACACTGTTCCTGTAAAAAAAAGTGATTTTGAGTACATTGAAGACTATGGTGAAAAGTGAAATATCCTCAAATAAAACCCAGAAAGAAGTTCCAAGAAACTGCTCTGATATGCATTCATTTCACAGAGTTAAAGTACCTACATTGCAGTTTGGAAACTCTGTCTTTGAGGAATCTGTGAAGGATATTATGGCGCCTGAGGCCTGTGGTGAAAGGAAATGTCTTCTGAAAACTGGAGAGAAGCTTTCTGAGCAACTGCTTTGTGATGTGTGTATTCATCTCATAGAGTTAAATCATTCTGGATTGAGCAGTTTGAAATCACTGTTTCTGTGGAACAGGAAGGACATGGGAACTTAGAATATGGAGAAAGAAATACCTCAGATAAACCAGAAGGAAGAAACTGCTCTGTGTGTGAATTCTCTCAAGTTAAGCTTCTCATTGAGCAGTTTTCTAACACTGTTTTATTTGAGTCAAAAGGATATTCAAGCTTTGAGCTTACTGAAAAGGAAATATGTTCAGATAGAAACTGGAGAAGCTTCAAGGAACTGCTTTGATGTGCATACTCACAGAATTTCTCATACAGATCAGAAACTTTGGAGGAGGATTTTGAGTGCTATGGTGAAAAGGAAATATTCACAAAACTGGAAAGAAGCTTTATGAAACTGCTGTCTATGCATTCACTCACATAGATAAACTTTCTTTCATACACAGTTGAAACCTGTCTGAGGATCTAAAGGGACATTCGGACATGACTATGGTGAAAAGGAAATCCTCAGATAAAAACTGGAAAGAAGCTTTCTGAAACTGTTTTGATATGTATTCATCTCACATAGATAAAACTTTATATTACAGTTTGAAACTGTCATGGATGGATATGAAGGGACATTCGGGAGCACATTCAGGCATACTGTGAAAATGGAAATATCTTCAGATAAAAACCAGAGAAGCTTTCTGAGAAACTGCTTTGTGATGTGTGCATTCCACTCAGGGAGTTATACCTCTTTTCATAAGGCAGTGTTTGAACACTGTTCCTGTAAAACTGAAAAAGTGATATTTCGGAGTGCATTGAAGACTATGGTGAAAAGTGAAATATCCTCAAATAAAACCCAGAAAGAAGCGTTCCAAGAAACTGCTCTCTGATATGTGCATTCATTTCACAGAGTTAAAGCTTACTCTACATTGCCCAGTTTGGAAACTCTGTCTTTGAGGAATCTGTGAAGGGATATTAAGTGGCGCCTGGAGGCTTGTGGTGAGAAGGAAACGTCTTCTGATGAAAACTGGAGAGAAGCTTTCTGAGCAACTGTGTGATGTGTATTCATCATAGAGTTAAATCTTGATTGAGCAGTTTGAAATCACTGTTTCTGTGGAATCTGAGAGGACATTTAAACGCTTTGAATATGGAGAAATATCCTCAGATAAAACCAGAAGGAAGCTTTCTGTGAAACTGCTATGTCACGTGAATTCCTCACTCAGTTAAGCTTCTCTTTCATTGAGCATTTTCAACACTTTTTGTTTACATGCGGATATTTGGGAGCTTTGAGGCTTATGGTGAAAAAGGAAATATCTTCAGATAGAAACTGGAGAGCTTTCTGAGAACTGCTTTGTGATGTGCATTCCACTCACAGAGTTATACCTCTTTTCATAGGATTGGGAATTTTTTGGAGAAAAAAAAGGATTTGGGAGTATATGGATGGCTATGGTGAAAAGGAAATATCCTCAGAGAAAAAACTGGAAAGAAGCTTTCTGTGAAACTGCTTTGATTTTTATTCATCCATAGATAAACTTTACATTTACAGTTTGAAACTCTGTCATGGATGGAAAGGGACATGAGCACATTCAGGCTATGTGAAAAGGAAATATCTTCAGATAAAACTGGAGAGAAGCTTTCTGAGAAACTTTTGTGATGTGTGCATTCCACTCAGAGTTATACCTCTTTTCATAAGCAGTGTTTGAACACTGTTCTGTAAACTGAAAAGTGATTTGAGCATTGAAGACTATGGTGAAAAGTGAAATATCCTCAAATAAAACCCAGAAAGAATTCAAGAAACTCTCTGTGTGTGTGCATTCATTTCACAGTTAAAGCTTACTCATTGCAGTTTGGAAACTCTGTCTTTGAGGAATCTGTGAAGGATATGGCGCCTGAGGCCTGTGGTGAGAAGGAAATTCTCGATGAAAACTGGAGAGAAGCTTTCTGAGCAACTGCTTTGTGATGTGTATTCATCTCATAGAGTTAAATTCTTTGGATTGAGCAGTTTGAAATCATTTTGGAACCTGAGAAAGGACATTTGGGAACACTTTAGAATATTGAAAAGAAATACCTCAGATAAAACCAGAAGGAAGCTTTCTGTGAAACTGCTCGTATGATTCCACTCACACAGTTAAGCTTCTCTTTCATTGAGCAGTATTCTAACACTGTTTTAGTCTGTGAAGGATAGGAGCACTTTGAGGCTTATGGTGAAAAAGGAAATATCTTCAGATAAAAACTGGAGAGAAGCTTTCTGAGAACTGCTTTGATGTGCATTCCACTAGAGTTATACTTTCTTCTCATAGGATTGAATTTTGGAGAAAAATACCAAGGGACATTGGAGCATGAACTATGGTGAAAAGGAAATATCCTGAAAAAAACTGGAAAGAAGCTTTCTGTGAAACTGCTTTGTGATATGTTTATTCATCACATAGATAAAACTTTCTTTATAGCAGTTTGAAACTCTGTCATGGACGGATCTGAAGGGACATTGGGAGCACATTCAGGCCTATGGTGAAAAGGAAATATCTTCAGATAAAAACTGGAGAGAAGCTTTCTGAGAAACTGCTTTGTGATGTGTGCATTCCACTCAGAGTTATAATTCTTTTCTCATAAGGTGTTTGAACACTGTTCCTGTAAAACAAAAAATGATATTGGAGCATTGAAGACTATGAAAAGTGAAATATCCTCAAATAAAACCCAGAAAGAAGCTTCCAAGAAACTGCTTTCTGATATGTGCATTTCACAGAGTTAAAGCTACTCTACATTGCCCAGTTTGAAACTGTCTTTGAGGAATCTAAGGGATATTAAGTGGCAGAGGCTGTGGTGAAAAAGGAAATATTCTTGAAAACTGGAGAGAAGCTTTCTGAGCAACTGCTTTGTGATGTGTGTATTCATCTCATAGAGTTAAATCATTCTTTGATTGAGCAGTTTGAAATCACTTTCTGTGGAATCTGAGAAGGACATTTGGGAACACTCTTAGAATATGGAAAAGAAATATCCTCAGATAAAACCAGAAGGAAGCTTTCAGAAACTGCTCTGTGTAATTCTCTCTCAGTTGCTTCTCTTTCATTGACAGTTTTCTACTGTTTATGTTTAGCAAGGGATATTCAGTGAAAAGGAAATATCTTCAGATAAAACTGAGAGAAGCTTTCTGAAACTGCTTTGTGATGTGTGCATTCCACTCAGAGTTATACCTCTCTTCAGAGGACTTTTGGAGAAAGAAAGGATATTTGGGAGTATATGATGGTGAAAAGGAAATATCCTCAGATAAAAAAACTGGAAAATTTCAGAAACTGTTTCTGATATGCATTTTTTCACAGATAAACTTTCTTTACATTAGCAGTTTGAAACTCTGTCTGGAAATCTG
>JAKFHT010001459.1:0-29017 GCA_023783455.1 Erythrocebus patas | reverse complement strand
GGCTATGGTGAAAAGGAAATATCTTCCGTTCAAAACTGGAAAGAAGCTTTCTGAGAAACTGCTCTGTGTTCTGTTAATTCATCTCACAGAGTTACATCTTTCCTTCAAGAAGCCTTTCGCTAAGGCTGTTCTTGTGAATTGGCAAAGTGATATTTGGAAGCCCATAGAGGCTATGGTGAAAAAGGAAATATCTTCCGCTCAAAACTGGAAAGAAGCTTGAGAAACTGCTCTGTGTTCTGTTAATTCATCTCACAGAGTTACATCTTTCCTTCAAGAAGCCTTTCGCTAAGGCTGTTCTTGTGAATTGGCAAAGTGATATTTGGAAGCCCATAGAGGGCTATGGTGAAAAAGAAATATCTTCCGCTCAAAACTGGAAAGAAGCTTTCTGAGAAACTGCTCTGTGTTCTGTTAATTCATCTCACAGAGTTACATCTTTCCTTCAAGAAGCCTTTCGCTAAGGCTGTTCTTGTGGAATTGGCAAAGGATATTTGGAAGCACATAGAGGGCTATGGTGAAAAAGGAAATATCTTCCGTTCAAAACTGGAAAGAAGCTTTCTGAGAAACTGCTCTGTGTTCTGTTAATTCATCTCACAGAGTTACATCTTTCCTTCAAGAAGCCTTTCGCTAAGGCTGTTCTTGTGGAATTGGCAAAGTGATATTTGGAAGCCCATAGAGGGCTACGGTGAAAAAGGAAATATCTTCCGTTCAAAACTGGAAAGAAGCTTGAGAAACTGCTCTGTGTTCTGTTAATTCATCTCACAGAGTTACATCTTTCCTTCAAGAAGCCTTTCGCTAAGGCTGTTCTTGTGGAATTGGCAAGGATATTTGGAAGCCCATAGAGGGCTATGGTGAAAAAGGAAATATCTTCCGTTCAAAACTGGAAAGAAGCTTTCTGAGAAACTGCTCTGTGTTCTGTTAATTCATCTCACAGAGTTACATCTTTCCTTCAAGAAGCCTTTCGCTAAGGCAGTTCTTGTGGAATTGGCAAAGTGATATTTGGAAGCCCATAGAGGGCTATGGTGAAAAAGGAAATATCTTCCGTTCAAAACTGGAAGAAGCTTTCTGAGAAACTGCTCTGTGTTCTGTTAATTCATCTCACAGAGTTACATCTTTCCTTCAAGAAGCCTTTCGCTAAGGCTGTTCTTGTGGAATTGGCAAAGGATATTTGGAAGCCCATAGAGGCTATGGTGAAAAAGAAATATCTTCCGCTCAAAACTGGAAAGAAGCTTGAGAAACTGCTCTGTGTTCTGTTAATTCTTCTCACAGAGTTACATCTTTCCTTCAAGAAGCCTTTCGCTAAGGCTGTTCTTGTGGAATTGGCAAAGGGATAATTGGAAGCCCATAGAGGGCTATGTTGAAAAAGGAAATATCTTCCGTTGAAAACTACAAAGAAGCTTTCTGAGAAACTGCTCTGTGTTCTGTTAATTCATCTCACAGAGTTACATCTTTCCTTCAAGAAGCCTTTCGCTAAGGCTGTTCTTGTGGAATTGGCAAAGGGATATTTGGAAGCCCATAGAGGGCTACGGTGAAAAAGGAAATATCTTCCGTTCAAAACTGGAAAGAAGCTTTCTGAGAAACTGCTCTGTGTTCTGTTAATTCATCTCACAGATTTACATCTTTCCTTCAAGCCTTTCGCTAAGGCTGTTCTTGTGGAATTGGCAAAGGATATTTGGAAGCCCATAGAGGGCTATGGTGAAAAAGGAAATATCTTCCGTTCAAAACTGGAAAGAAGCTTTCTGAGAAACTGCTCTGTGTTCTGTTAATTCATCTCACAGATTTACATCTTTCCTTCAAGCCTTTCGCTAAGGCTGTTCTTGTGGAATTGGTAGAGTGATATTTGGAAGCCCTTAGAGGGCTACGGGAAAAGGAAATATCTTCCGCTCAAAACTGGAAAGAAGCTTGAGAAACTGCTCTGTTTTCTGTTAATTCATCTCACAGAGTTACATCTTTCCTTCAAGAAGCCTTTCGCTAAGGCTGTTCTTGTGGAATTGGCAAAGGATATTTGGAAGCCCATAGAGGGCTATGGTGAAAAAGGAAATATCTTCCGCTCAAAACTGGAAAGAAGCTTTCTGAGAAACTGCTCTGTGTTCTGTTAATTCATCTCACAGAGTTACATCTTTCCTTCAAGAAGCCTTTCGCTAAGGCTGTTCTTGTGGAATTGGCAAAGGATATTTGGAAGCCCTTAGAGGGCTATGGTGAAAAAGGAAATATCTTCCGCTCAAAACTAGAAAGAAGCTTTCTGAGAAACTGCTCTGTGTTCTGTTAATTCATCTCACAGAGTTACATCTTTCCTTCAAGAAGCCTTTCGCTAAGGCTGTTCTTGTGGAATTTTCAAAGTGATATTTGGAAGCCCATAGAGGGCTATGGTGAAAAAGGAAATATCTTCCGTTCAAAACCGGAAAGAAGCTTTCTGAGAAACTGCTCTGTGTTCTGTTAATTCATCTCACAGAGTTACATCTTTCCGTTCAAGAAGCCTTTCGCTAAGGCTGTTCTTGTGGAATTGGCAAAGGATATTTGGAAGCCCATAGAGGGCTATGGTGAAAAAGGAAATATCTTCCGCTCAAAACTGAAAGAAGCTTTCTGAGAAACCCTTCTGTTTTCTGTTAATTCAACTCACAGAGTTACATCTTTCCCTTCAAGAAGCCTTTCGCTAAGGCTGTTCTTGTGGAATTGGCAAAGTGATATTTGGAAGCCCATAGAGGGCTATGGTGAAAAAGGAAGTATCTTCTGTTCAAAACCGGAAAGAAGCTTTCTGAGAAACTGGTCTGTGTTCTGTTAATTCATCTCACAGAGTTACATCTTTCCCTTCAAGAAGCCTTTCGCTAAGGCTGTTCTTGTGGAATTGGCAAAGTGATATTTGGAAGCCCAATGAGGGCTACGGTAAAAAAGGAAATATCTTCCGTTCAAAACTGGAAAGAAGCTTTATGAGAAACTGCTCTTTGTTCTGTTAATTCATCTCACAGAGTTACATCTTTCCCTTCAAGAAGCCTTTCGCTAAGGCTGTTCTTGTGGAATTGGCAAAGGGATATTTGGAAGCCCTTAGAGGCCTATGGTGAAAAAGGAAATATCTTCCGTTCAAAACTGGAAAGAAGCTTTCTGAGAAAGTGCTCTGTGTTCTGTTAATTCATCTCACAGAGTTACATCTTTCCCTTCAAGAAGCCTTTCGCTAAGGCTGTTCTTGTGGAATTGGCAAAGGGATATTTGGAAGCCCATAGAGGGCTATGGTGAAAAAGGAAATATCTTCCGTTCAAAACTGGAAAGAAGCTTTCTGAGAAACTGCTCTTTGTTCTGTTAATTCTTCTCACAGAGTTACATCTTTCCCTTCAAGAAGCCTTTCGCTAAGGCTGTTCTTGTGGAATTGGCAAAGGATATTTGGAAGCCCATAGAGGGCTATGGTGAAAAAGGAAATATCTTCCGCTCAAAACTACAAAGAAGCTTGAGAAACTGCTCTGTGTTCTGTTAATTCATCTCACAGAGTTACATCTTTCCTTCAAGAAGCCTTTCGCTAAGGCTGTTCTTGTGGAATTGGCAAAGGATATTTGGAAGCCCATGAGGGCTATGGTGAAAAAGAAATATCTTCCGCTCAAAACCGAAAGAAGCTTTCTGAGAAACTGCTGCATTCTGTTAATTCATCTCACAGAGTTACATCTTTCCTTCAAGAAGCCTTCGCTAAGGCTGTTCTTGTGGAATTGGCAAAGTGATATTTGGAAGCCCATAGAGGGCTATGGTGAAAAGGAAATATCTTCCGCTCAAAACTGGAAAGAAGCTTGAGAAACTGCTCTGTGTTCTGTTAATTCATCTCACAGAGTTACATCTTTCCTTCAAGAAGCCTTTCGCTAAGGCTGTTCTTGTGGAATTGGCAAAGTGATATTTGGAAGCCCATAGAGGGCTATGGTGAAAAGGAAATATCTTCCGTTAAAAACTGGAAAGAAGCTTTCTGAGAAACCCTTCTGTTTTCTGTTAATTCAACTCACAGAGTTACATCTTTCCCTTCAAGAAGCCTTCGCTAAGGCTGTTCTTGTGGAATTGGCAAAGGATATTTGGAAGCCCATAGAGGGCTATGGTGAAAAGGAAATATCTTCCGTTCAAAACCGGAAAGAAGCTTTCTGAGAAACTGCTCTGTGTTCTGTTAATTCATCTCACAGAGTTACATCTTTCCCTTCTGTAAGACTTTCGCTAAGGCTGTTCTTGTGGAATTGGCAAAGGATATTTGGAAGCCCATTGAGGGCTACGGTGAAAAAGGAAATATCTTCCGCTCAAAACTGGAAAGAAGCTTTCTGAGAAACTGCTCTGTGTTCTGTTAATTCATCTCAGAGTTACATCTTTCCTTCAAGAAGCCTTTCGCTA
The DNA here is from genome assembly GCA_023783455.1 of Erythrocebus patas. Lineage (NCBI taxonomy): Eukaryota > Metazoa > Chordata > Mammalia > Primates > Cercopithecidae > Erythrocebus > Erythrocebus patas. Next base: position 24,670 of record JAKFHT010001459.1, on the reverse strand, counting down.
AGGCTGTTCTTCTGGAATTGGCAAAGTGATATTTGGAAGCCCATTGAGGGCTACGGTGAAAAAGGAATATCTTCCGCTCAAAACTGGAAAGTAGCTTTCTGAGAAACTGCTCTGTGTTCTCTTAATTCATCTCACAGAGTTACATCTTTCCTTCAAGAAGCCTTCGCTAAGGCTGTTCTTGTGGAATTGGCAAAGGATATTTGGAAGCCCATAGAGGCCTATGTTGAAAAAGTAAATATCTTCCATTCAAAACCGGAAAGAAGCTTTCTGAGAAACTGCTCTGTGTTCTGTTAATTCTTCTCACAGAGTTACATCTTTTCCTTCAAGAAGCCTTTCGCTAAGGCTGTTCTTGTGGAATTGGCAAAGGTATAACTGGAAGCCCATAGAGGGCTATGGTGAAAAAGGAAATATCTTCCGTTCAAAACTACAAAGAAGCTTTCTGAGAAACTGCTCTGTGTTCTGTTACTTCATCTCGCAGAGTTACATCTTTCCCTTCAAAAAGCCTTTCGCTAAGGCTGTTCTTGTGGAATTGCAAGGGGATATTTGGAAGCCCATAGAGGGCTATGGTGAAAAAGTAAATATCTTCCGTTAAAAACTGGAAAGAAGATTTCTGAGAAACCCTTCTGTTTTCTGTTAATTCAACTCACAGAGTTACATCTTTCCTTCAAGAAGCCTTTCGCTAAGGCTGTTCTTGTGGAATTGGCAAAGGGATATTTGGAAGCCCATAGAGGGCTATGGTGAAAAAGGAAGTATCTTCTGTTCAAAACCGGAAAGAAGCTTTCTGAGAAACTGCTCTGTGTTCTCTTAATTCATCTCACAGAGTTACATCTTTCCCTTCAAGAAGCCTTTCGCTAAGGCTGTTCTTGTGGAATTGGCAAAGTGATATTTGGAAGCCCATTGAGGGCTACGGTAAAAAAGGAAATATCTTCCGTTCAAAACTGGAAAGAAGCTTTATGAGAAACTGCTCTGCGTTCTGTTAATTCATCTCACAGAGTTACATCTTTCCCTTCAAGAAGCCTTTCGCTAAGGCTGTTCTTGTGGAATTGGCAAAGGGATATTTGGAAGCCCTTAGAGGCCTATGGTGAAATAGGAAATATCTTCCGTTCAAAACTGGAAAGAAGCTTTCTGAGAAAATGTTCTGTGTTCTGTTAATTCATCTCACAGAGTTACATCTTTCCCTTCAAGAAGCCTTTCGCTAAGGCTGTTCTTGTGGAATTGGCAAAGGATATTTGGAAGCCCTTAGAGGGCTATGGTGAAAAAGGAAATATCTTCCGTTCAAAACTGAAAGAAGCTTTCTGAGAAACTGCTCTATGTTCTGTTAATTCATCTCACAGAGTTACATCTTTCCTTCAAGAAGCCTTCGCTAAGGCTGTTCTTGTGGAATTGGCAAAGGATATTTGGAAGCCCATAGAGGGCTATGGTGAAAAAGGAAATATCTTCCGTTAAAAACTGGAAAGAAGCTTTCTGAGAAACCCTTCTGTTTTCTGTTAATTCATCTCACAGAGTTACATCTTTCCTTCAAGAAGCCTTTCGCTAAGGCTGTTCTTGTGGAATTGGCAAAGGATATTTGGAAGCCCATAGAGGGCTACGGTGAAAAAGGAAATATCTTCCGCTCAAAACCGGAAAGAAGCTTTCTGAGAAACTGCTCTGTGTTCTGTTAATTCATCTCACAGAGTTACATCTTTCCTTCAAGAAGCCTTTCGCTAAGGCTGTTCTTGTGGAATTGGCAAAGGATATTTGGAAGCCCATAGAGGGCTATGGTGAAAAAGGAAATATCTTCCGTTCAAAACTGGAAAGAAGCTTTCTGAGAAACTGCTCTGTGTTCTGTTAATTCTTCTCACAGAGTTATATCTTTCCTTCAAGAAGCCTTCGCTAAGGCTGTTCTTGTGGAATTGGCAAAGGATATTTGGAAGCCCATAGAGGGCTATGGTGAAAAAGGAAATATCTTCCGTTCAAAACTACAAAGAAGCTTCTGAGAAACTGCTCTGTGTTCTGTTAATTCATCTCACAGAGTTACATCTTTCCTTCAAGAAGCCTTCGCTAAGGCTGTTCTTGTGGAATTGGCAAAGGGATATTTGGAAGCCCACAGAGGGCTATGGTGAAAAAGGAAATATCTTCCGTTCAAAACTGGAAAGAAGCTTTCTGAGAAACTGCTCTGTGTTCTGTTAATTCATCTCACAGAGTTACATCTTTCCCTTCAAGAAGCCTTTCGCTAAGGCTGTTCTTGTGGAATTGGCAAAGGGATATTTGGAAGCCCATAGAGGGCTATGGTGAAAAAGGAAATATCTTCCGTTCAAAACTGGAAAGAAGCTGTCTGAGAAACTGCTCTGTGTTCTGTTAATTCTTCTCACAGAGTTACATCTTTCCCTTCAAGAAGCCTTTCGCTAAGGCTGTTCTTGTGGAATTGGTAGAGTGATATTTGGAAGCCCTTAGAGGGCTATGGGGAAAAAGGAAATATCTTCCGTTCAAAACTGGAAAGAAGCTTTCTGAGAAACTGCTCTGTTTTCTGTTAATTCATCTCACAGAGTTACATCTTTCCCTTCAAGAAGCCTTTCGCTAAGGCTGTTCTTGTGGAATTGGCAAAGGGATATTTGGAAGCCCATAGAGGGCTATGGTGAAAAAGGAAATATCTTCCGTTCAAAACTGTAAAGAATCTTTCTGAGAAACTGCTCTGTGTTCTGTTAATTCATCTCACAGAGTTACATCTTTCCCTTCAAGAAGACTTTCGCTAAGGCTGTTCTTCTGGAATTGGCAAAGGGATATTTGGAAGCCCATTGAGGGCTACGGTAAAAAAGGAAATATCTTCCGTTCAAAACTGGAAAGAAGCTTTCTGAGAAACTGCTTTGCGTTCTGTTAATTCATCTCACAGAGTTACATCTTTCCCTTCAAGAAGCCTTTCGCTAAGGCTGTTCCTGTGGAATTGGCAAAGGGATATTTGGAAGCCCTTAGAGGCCTATGGTGAAAAAGGAAATATATTCCGTTCAAAACTGGAAAGAAGCTTTCTGAGAAAATGCTCTGTGTTCTGTTAATTCATCTCACAGAGTTACATCTTTCCCTTCAAGAAGCCTTTCGCTAAAGCTGTTCTTGTGGAATTGGCAGAGTGATATTTGGAAGCCCATAGAGGGCTACGGGGAAAAAGGAAATATCTTCCGTTCAAAACTGGAAAGAAGCTTTCTGAGAAACTGCTCTGTTTTCTATTAATTCATCTCACAGAGTTACATCTATCCCTTCAAAAAGACTTTCGCTCAGGCTGTTCTTGTGGAATTGGCAAAGGGATATTTGGAAGCCCATAGAGGGCTATGGTGAAAAAGGAAATATCTTCCGCTCAAAACTGGAAAGAAGCTTTCTGAGAAACTGCTCTGTGTTCTGTTAATTCTTCTCACAGAGTTACATCTTTCCCTTCAAGAAGCCTTTCGCAAAGGCTGTTCTTGTGGAATTGGTAGAGTGATATTTGGAAGCCCTTAGACGGCTACGGGGAAAAAGGAAATATCTTACGTTCAAAACTGGAAAGAAGCTTTCTGAGAAACTGCTCTCTTTTCTGTTAATTCATCTCACAGAGTTACATCTTTCCCTTCAGAAGCCTTTCGCCAAGGCTGTTCTTGTGGAATTGGCAAAGGGATATTTGGAAGCACATAGAGGGCTATGGTGAAAAAGGAAATATCTTCCGTTCAAAACCGGAAAAAGCTTTCTGAGAAACTGCTCTGTGTTCTGTTAATTCATCTCACAGAGTTACATCTTTCCTTCAAGAAGCCTTTCGCTAAGGCTGTTCTTGTGGAATTGGCAAAGGATATTTGGAAGCCCATAGAGGGCTATGGTGAAAAAGGAAATATCTTCCGCTCAAAACTGGAAAGAAGCTTGAGAAACTGCTCTGTGTTCTGTTAATTCATCTCACAGAGTTACATCTTTCCTTCAAGAAGCCTTTCGCTAAGGCTGTTCTTGTGGAATTGGCAAGGATATTTGGAAGCCCATAGAGGGCTATGGTGAAAAAGGAAATATCTTCCGTTCAAAACCGGAAAGAAGCTTGAGAAACTGCTCTGTGTTCTGTTAATTCATCTCACAGAGTTACATCTTTCCCTTCAAAGCCTTTCGCTAAGGCTGTTCTTGTGGAATTGGCAAAGGATATTTGGAAGCCCATAGAGGGCTACGGTGAAAAAGGAAATATCTTCCGTTCAAAACTGGAAAGAAGCTTTCTGAGAAACTGCTCTGTGTTCTGTTAATTCATCTCACAGAGTTACATCTTTCCTTCAAGAAGCCTTTCGCTAAGGCTGTTCTTGTGGAATTGGCAAGGATATTTGGAAGCCCATAGAGGGCTATGGTGAAAAAGGAAATATCTTCCGTTCAAAACTGGAAAGAAGCTTTCTGAGAAACTGCTCTGTGTTCTGTTAATTCATCTCACAGAGTTACATCTTTCCTTCAAAAGCCTTTCGCTAAGGCTGTTCTTGTGGAATTGGCAAAGGATATTTGGAAGCCCATAGAGGCTATGGTGAAAAAGGAAATATCTTCCGTTCAAAACTGGAAAGAAGCTTTCTGAGAAACTGCTCTGTGTTCTGTTAATTCATCTCACAGAGTTACATCTTTCCTTCAAGAAGCCTTTCGCTAAGGCTGTTCTTGTGGAATTGGCAAAGGATATTTGGAAGCCCATAGAGGCTATGGTGAAAAAGGAAATATCTTCCGTTCAAAACTGGAAAAAGCTTTCTGAGAAACTGCTCTGTGTTCTGTTAATTCATCTCACAGAGTTACATCTTTCCTTCAAGAAGCCTTTCGCTAAGGCTGTTCTTGTGGAATTGGCAAAGGATATTTGGAAGCCCATAGAGGCTATGGTGAAAAAAATATCTTCCGTTCAAAACTGGAAAGAAGCTTTCTGAGAAACTGCTCTGTTTTCTGTTAATTCATCTCAGAGTTACATCTTTCCTTCAAAGCCTTTCGCCAAGGCTGTTCTTGTGGAATTGGCAAAGGATATTTGGAAGCACATAGAGGGCTATGGTGAAAAAGGAAATATCTTCCGTTCAAAACTGGAAAAAGCTTTCTGAGAAACTGCTCTGTGTTCTGTTAATTCATCTCACAGAGTTACATCTTTCCTTCAAGAAGCCTTCGCTAAGGCTGTTCTTGTGGAATTGGCAAAGTGATATTTGGAAGCCCATAGAGGCTATGGTGAAAAAAATATCTTCCGTTCAAAACTGGAAAGTAGCTTTCTGAGAAACTGCTCTGTGTTCTGTTAATTCATCTCACAGAGTTACATCTTTCCTTCAAGAAGCCTTTCGCTAAGGCTGTTCTTGTGGAATTAGCAAAGTGATATTTGGAAGCCCATAGAGGCTATGGTGAAAAAGGAAATATCTTCCGTTCAAAACTGGAAAAAGCTTTCTGAGAAACTGCTCTGTGTTCTGTTAATTCATCTCACAGAGTTACATCTTTCCTTCAAGAAGCCTTTCGCTAAGGCTGTTCTTGTGGAATTGGCAAGGATATTTGGAAGCCCATAGAGGGCTATGGTGAAAAAGGAAATATCTTCCGTTCAAAACTGAAAGAAGCTTTCTGAGAAACTGCTCTGTGTTCTGTTAATTCATCTCAGAGTTACATCTTTCCTTCAAAAGCCTTTCGCTAAGGCTGTTCTTGTGGAATTGGCAAAGGATATTTGGAAGCCCATAGAGGGCTATGGTGAAAAAGGAAATATCTTCGTTCAAAACTGGAAAGAAGCTTTCTGAGAAACTGCTCTGTGTTCTGTTAATTCATCTCACAGAGTTACATCTTTCCTTCAAAGCCTTTCGCTAAGGCTGTTCTTGTGGAATTGGCAAAGGATATTTGGAAGCCCATAGAGGCTATGGTGAAAAAGGAAATATCTTCCGTTCAAAACCGGAAAGAAGCTTTCTGAGAAACTGCTCTGTGTTCTGTTAATTCATCTCACAGAGTTACATCTTTCCTTTCAAGAAGCCTTTCGCTAAGGCTGTTCTTGTGGAATTGGCAAAGGATATTTGGAAGCCCATAGAGGCTATGGTGAAAAGGAAATATCTTCCGTTCAAAACCGGAAAAAGCTTTCTGAGAAACTGCTCTGTGTTCTCTTAATTCATCTCACAGAGTTACATCTTTCCCTTCAAGAAGACTTTCGCTAAGGCTGTTCTTGTGGAATTGGCAAAGGGATATTTGGAAGCCCATAGAGGGCTACGGTGAAAAAGGAAATATCTTCCGTTCAAAACCGGAAAGAAGCTTTCTGAGAAACTGCTCTGTGTTCTGTTAATTCATCTCACAGAGTTACATCTTTCCCTTCAAGAAGACTTTCGCTAAGGCTGTTCTTGTGGAATTGGCAAAGGGATATTTGGAAGCCCTTTGAGGGCTACGGTAAAAAAGGAAATATCTTCCGTTCAAAACCGGAAAGAAGCTTTCTGAGAAACTGCTCTGTGTTCTCTTAATTCATCTCACAGAGTTACATCTTTCCCTTCAAGAAGCCTTTCGCTAAGGCTGTTCTTGTGGAATTGGCAAAGTGATATTTGGAAGCCCTTTGAGGGCTACGGTAAAAAAGGAAATATCTTCCGTTCAAAACTGGAAAGAAGCTTTATGAGAAACTGCTCTGCGTTCTGTTAATTCATCTCACAGAGTTACATCTTTCCCTTCAAGAAGCCTTTCGCTAAGGCTGTTCTTGTGGAATTAGCAAAGGGATATTTGGAAGCCCATTGAGGGCTATGGTGAAAAGGAAATATCTTCCGTTCAAAACTGGAAAGAAGCTTTATGAGAAACTGCTCTGTGTTCTGTTAATTCATCTCACAGGTTACATCTTTCCTTCAAGAAGCCTTTCGCTAAGGCTGTTCTTGTGGAATTAGCAAAGGGATATTTGGAAGCCCATAGAGGCTATGGTGAAAAGGAAATATCTTCCGTTCAAAACTGGAAAGAAGCTTTCTGAGAAACTGCTCTGTGTTCTGTTAATTCATCTCACAGAGTTACATCTTTCCCTTCAAGAAGCCTTTCGCTAAGGCTGTTCTTGTGGAATTGGCAAAGGATATTTGGAAGCCCATAGAGGGCTATGGTGAAAAAGAAATATCTTCCGTTCAAAACCGGAAAGAAGCTTTCTGAGAAACTGCTCTGTTCTGTTAATTCATCTCACAGAGTTACATCTTTCCCTTCAAGAAGCCTTCGCTAAGGCTGTTCTTGTGGAATTGGCAAAGGATATTTGGAAGCCCATAGAGGGCTATGGTGAAAAAGGAAATATCTTCCGTTCAAAGCTGGAAAAGAAGCTTTCTGAGAAACTGCTCTGTGTTCTGTTAATTCTTCTCACAGAGTTACATCTTTCCCTTCAAGAAGCCTTTCGCTAAGGCTGTTCTTGTGGAATTGGCAAAGGATATTTGGAAGCCCATAGAGGGCTATGGTGAAAAAGGAAATATCTTCCGCTCAAAACTGGAAAGAAGCTTTCTGAGAAACTGCTCTGTGTTCTGTTAATTCATCTCACAGAGTTACATCTTTCCTTCAAGAAGACTTTCGCTAAGGCTGTTCTTGTGGAATTGGCAAAGGATATTTGGAAGCCCATTGAGGGCTACGGTAAAAAGGAAATATCTTCCGCTCAAAACTGGAAAGAAGCTTGAGAAACTGCTCTGTGTTCTGTTAATTCATCTCACAGAGTTACATCTTTCCCTTCAAGAAGCCTTCGCTAAGGCTGTTCTTGTGGAATTGGCAAAGGATATTTGGAAGCCCTTAGAGGCCTATGGTGAAAAAGGAAATATCTTCCGCTCAAAACTGGAAAGAAGCTTTCTGAGAAAATGCTCTGTGTTCTGTTAATTCATCTCACAGAGTTACATCTTTCCTTCAAGAAGCCTTTCGCTAAGGCTGTTCTTGTGGAATTAGCAAAGGGATATTTGGAAGCCCATAGAGGGCTATGGTGAAAATGGAAATATCTTCCGTTCAAAACTGGAAGAAGCTTTCTGAGAAACTGCTCTGTGTTCTGTTAATTCATCTCACAGAGTTACATGTTTCCTTCAAGAAGCCTATCGCTAAGGCTGTTCTTGTGGAATTGGCAAAGGATATTTGGAAGCACATAGAGGGCTATGGTGAAAAAGGAAATATCTTCCGTTAAAACTGGAAAGAAGCTTTCTGAGAAACCCTTCTGTTTTCTGTTAATTCAACTCACAGAGTTACATCTTTCCTTCAAGAAGACTTTCGCTAAGGCTGTTCTTGTGGAATTGGCAAAGGATATTTGGAAGCCCATAGAGGCTACGGTGAAAAAGGAAATATCTTCCGTTCAAAACTGGAAAAAGCTTTCTGAGAAACTGCTCTGTGTTCTGTTAATTCATCTCACAGAGTTACATCTTTCCCATCAAGAAGACTTTCGCTAAGGCAGTTCTTGTGGAATTGGCAAGGATATTTGGAAGCCCATAGAGGGCTATGGTGAAAAAGGAAATATCTTCCGCTCAAAACTGAAAGAAGCTTTCTGAGAAACTGCTCTGTGTTCTGTTAATTCATCTCACAGAGTTACATGTTTCCTTCAAGAAGCCTTTCGCTAAGGCTGTTCTTGTGGAATTGGCAAGGATATTTGGAAGCCCATAGAGGGCTATGGAGAAAAGGAAATATCTTCCGCTCAAAGCTGGAAAGAAGCTTTCTGAGAAACTGCTCTGTGTTCTGTTAATTCTTCTCACAGAGTTACATCTTTCCTTCAAGAAGCCTTTCGCTAAGGCTGTTCTTGTGGAATTGGCAAAGGATATTTGGAAGCCCATAGAGGGCTATGGTGAAAAAGGAAATATCTTCCGCTCAAAACTACAAAGAAGCTTTCTGAGAAACTGCTCTGTGTTCTGTTAATTCATCTCACAGAGTTACATCTTTCCCTTCAAGAAGCCTTCGCTAAGGCTGTTCTTGTGGAATTGGCAAAGGATATTTGGAAGCACATAGAGGGCTATGGTGAAAAAGGAAATATCTTCCGCTCAAAACTGGAAAGTAGCTTTCTGAGAAACTGCTCTGTGTTCTGTTAATTCATCTCACAGAGTTACATCTTTCCCTTCAAGTAGCCTTTTCGCTAAGGCTGTTCTTGTGGAATTGGCAAAGGATATTTGGAAGCCCATAGAGGTCTATGGTGAAAAAGGAAATATCTTCCGTTCAAAACTGGAAAGAAGCTTTCTGAGAAACTGCTCTGTGTTCTGTTAATTCATCTCACAGAGTTACATCTTTCCTTCAAGAAGACTTTCGCTAAGGCTGTTCTTCTGGAATTGGCAAAGGATATTTGGAAGCCCATTGAGGGCTATGGTGAAAAAAATATCTTCCGTTCAAAACTGGAAAAAGCTTTCTGAGAAACTGCTCTGCGTTCTGTTAATTCATCTCACAGAGTTACATCTTTCCTTCAAGAAGCCTTCGCTAAGGCTGTTCTTGTGGAATTGGCAAAGGATATTTGGAAGCCCTTAGAGGCCTATGGTGAAAAAGGAAATATCTTCCGTTCAAAACTGGAAAGAAGCTTTCTGAGAAACTGCTCTGTGTTCTGTTAATTCATCTCACAGAGTTACATCTTTCCCTTCAAGAAGCCTTTCGCTAAGGCTGTTCTTGTGGAATTGGCAAAGGGATATTTGGAAGCCCATAGAGGGCTATGGTGAAAATGGAAATATCTTCCGTTCAAAACCGGAAAGAAGCTTTCTGAGAAACTGCTCTATGTTCTGTTAATTCATCTCACAGAGTTACATGTTTCCTTCAAGAAGCCTATCGCTAAGGCTGTTCTTGTGGAATTGGCAAAGGATATTTGGAAGCCCATAGAGGGCTATGGTGAAAAAATATCTTCCGTTAAAACTGGAAAGAAGCTTTCTGAGAAACCCTTCTGTTTTCTGTTAATTCAACGCACAGAGTTACATCTTTCCTTCAAGAAGACTTTCGCTAAGGCTGTTCTTGTGGAATTGGCAAAGGATATTTGGAAGCCCATAGAGGCTATGGTGAAAAAGGAAATATCTTGCGTTCAAAACTGGAAAGAAGCTTTCTGAGAAACTGCTCTGTGTTCTGTTAATTCATCTCACAGAGTTACATCTTTCCCTTCAAGAAGACTTTCGCTAAGGGAGTTCTTGTGGAATTTTCAAAGTGATATTTGGAAGCCCATTGAGGGCTACGGTGAAAAAGGAAATATCTTCCGTTCAAAACTGGAAAGAAGCTTTCTGAGAAACTGCTCTGTGTTCTGTTAATTCATCTCACAGAGTTACATCTTTCCCTTCAAGAAGCCTTTCGCTAAGGCTGTTCTTGTGGAATTGGCAAAGGGATATTTCGAAGCCCATAGAGGGCTACGGTGAAAAAGGAAATATCTTCCGTTCAAAACTGGAAAGAAGCTTTCTGAGAAACTGCTCTGTGTTCTGTTAATTCATCTCACAGAGTTACATCTTTCCCTTCAAGAAGCCTTTCGCTAAAGCTGTTCTTGTGGAATTGGTAGAGTGATATTTGGAAGCCCATAGAGGGCTACGGGGAAAAAGGAAATATCTTACGTTCAAAACTAGAAAGAAGCTTTCTGAGAAACTGCTCTGTTTTCTGTTAATTCATCTCACAGACTTACATCTTTCCCTTCAAAAAGACTTTCGCTCAGGCTGTTCTTGTGGAATTGGCAAAGGGATATTTGGAAGCACATAGAGGGCTATGGTGAAAAAGGAAATATCTTCCGTTCAAAACTGGAAAGAAGCTTTCTGAGAAACTGCTCTGTGTTCTGTTAATTCATCTCATAGAGTTACCTCTTTCCCTTCAAGAAGCCTTTCGCTAAGGCTGTTCTTGTGGAATTGGCAAAGTGATATTTGGAAGCCCTTAGAGGGCTACGGTGAAAAAGGAAATATCTTCCGTTCAAAACTGGAAAGTAGCTTTCTGAGAAACTGCTCTGTGTTCTGTTAATTCATCTCGCAGAGTTACATCTTTCCCTTCAAGAAGCCTTTCGCTAAGGCTGTTCTTGTGGAATTGGCAAAGTGATATTTGGAAGCCCATGAAGGGCTATGGTGAAAAAGGAAATATCTTCCGTTCAAAACCGGAAAGAAGCTTTCTGAGAAACTGCTCTGTGTTCTGTTAATTCATCTCACAGAGTTACATCTTTCCGTTCAAGAAGCCTTTCGCTAAGGCTGTTCTTGTGGAATTGGCAAAGGGATATTTGGAAGCCCTTAGACGGCTATGGTGCAAAAGGAAATATCTTCCGTTAAAAACTGGAAAGAAGCTTTCTGAGAAACCCTTCTGTTTTCTGTTAATTCAACTCACAGAGTTACATCTTTCCCTTCAAGAAGCCTTTCGCTAAGGCTGTTCTTGTGGAATTGGCAAAGGGATATTTGGAAGCCCATAGAGGGCTATGGTGAAAAAGGAAGTATCTTCTGTTCAAAACCGGAAAGAAGCTTTCTGAGAAACTGCTCTGTGTTCTGTTAATTCATCTCACAGAGTTACATCTTTCCCTTCAAGAAGACTTTCGCTAAGGCTGTTCTTCTGGAATTGGCAAAGTGATATTTGGAAGCCCATTGAGGGCTACGGTAAAAAAGGAAATATCTTCCGTTCAAAATTGGAAAGAAGCTTTATGAGAAACTGCTCTGCGTTCTGTTAATTCATCTCACAGAGTTATATCTTTCCCTTCAAGAAGCCTTTCGCTAAGGCTGTTCTTGTGGAATTGGCAAAGGGATATTTGGAAGCCCTTAGAGGCCTATGGTGAAAAAGGAAATATCTTCCGTTGTAAACTGGAAAGAAGCTGTCTGAGAAACTGCTCTGTGTTCTGTTAATTCATCTCACAGAGTTACATCTTTCCCTTCAAGAAGCCTTTCGCTAAGGCTGTTCTTGTGGAATTGGCAAAGGGATATTTGGAAGCCCATAGAGGGCTATGGTGAAAAAGGAAATATCTTCCGTTCAAAACCGGAAAGAAGCTTTATGAGAAACTGCTCTGTGTTCTGTTAATTCATCTCACAGAGTTACATCTTTCCCTTCAAGAAGCCTTTCGCTAAGGCTGTTCTTGTGGAATTGGCAAAGGGATATTTGGAAGCCCATAGAGGGCTATGGTGAAAAAGAAAATATCTTCCGTTCAAAGCTGCAAAGAAGGTTTCTGAGAAACTGCTCTGTGTTCTGTTAATTCTTCTCACAGAGTTACATCTTTCCCTTCAAGAAGTCTTTCGCTAAGGCTGTTCTTGTGGAATTGGAAAAGTGATATTTGGAAGCCCCTAGAGGGCTACGGGGAAAAAGGAAATATCTTCCGTTCAAAACTGGAAAGAAGCTTTCTGAGAAACTGCTCTGGGTTCTGTTAATTCATCTCACAGAGTTACATCTTTCCCTTCAAGAAGCCTTTCGCTAAGGCTGTTCTTGTGGAATTGGCAAAGGGATATTTGGAAGCCCATAGAGGGCTATGGTGAAAAAGGAAATATCTTCCGTTCAAAACTGGAAAGAAGCTTTCTGAGAAACTGCTCTGTGTTCTGTTAATTCTTCTCACAGAGTTACATCTTTCCTTCAAGCCTTTCGCTAAGGCTGTTCTTGTGGAATTGGCAGAGTGATATTTGGAAGCCCTTAGAGGGCTACGGGGAAAAAGGAAATATCTTCCGTTCAAAACTGGAAAGAAGCTTTCTGAGAAACTGCTCTGTTCTGTTAATTCATCTCACAGAGTTACATCTTTCCCTTCAAGAAGCCTTTCGCTAAGGCTGTTCTTGTGGAATTGGCAAAGGGATATTTGGAAGCCCATAGAGGGCTATGGTGAAAAAGGAAATATCTTCCGTTCAAAACTGGAAAGAAGCTTTCTGAGAAACTGCTCTGTGTTCTGTTAATTGATCTCACAGAGTTACATCTTTCCCTTCAAGGAGCCTTTCGCTAAGGCTATTCTTGTGGAATTGGCAAGAGGATATTTGGAAATCCATAGAGGGCTGTGGTGAAAAAGGAAATATCTTCCGTTGAATACTGGAAAGAAGCTTTCTGAGAAACTGCTCTGTGTTCTGTTAATTCATCTCACAGAGTTACATCTTTCCCTTGAAGAAGCCTTTCGCTAAGGCTGTTCTTGTGGAATTGGCAGAGTGATATTTGGAAGCCCTTAGAGGGCTATGGTGAAAAAGGAAATATCTTCCGTTCAAAACCGGAAAGAAGCTTTCTGAGAAACTGCTCTGTGTTCTGTTAATTCAATTCACAGAGTTACATCTTTCCCTTCAAGAAGCCTTTCGCTAAGGCTGTTCTTGTGGAATTGGCAAAGGGATATTTGGAAGCCCATAGAGGGCTATGGTGAAAAAAAAAATATCTTCCGTTCAAAACTGGAAAGAAGCTTTCTGAGAAACTGCTCTGTGTTCTGTTAATTCATCTCACAGAGTTACATCTTTCCCTTCAAGAAGCCTTTCGCTAAGGCTGTTCTTGTGGAATTGGCAAAGTGATATTTGGAAGCCCATAGAGGGCTACGGTGAAAAAGGAAATATCTTCCGTTCAAAACCGGAAAGAAGCTTGAGAAACTGCTCTGTGTTCTGTTAATTCATCTCACAGAGTTACATCTTTCCTTCAAGAAGCCTTTCGCTAAGGCTGTTCTTGTGGAATTGGCAAAGGGATATTTGGAAGCCCTTAGAGGGCTATGGTGAAAAAGGAAATATCTTCCGTTCAAAACTGGAAAGAAGCTTTCTGAGAAACTGCTCTGTGTTCTGTTAATTCATCTCACAGAGTTACATCTTTCCGTTCAAGAAGCCTTTCGCTAAGGCTGTTCTTGTGGAATTGACAAAGGGATATTTGGAAGCCCACAGAGGGCTATGGTGAAAAAGGAAATATCTTCCGTTCAAAAGTGGAAAGAAGCTTTCTGAGAAACTGCTCTGTGTTCTGTTAATTCATCTCACAGAGTTACATCTTTCCCTTCAAGAAGCCTTTCGCTAAGGCTGTTCTTCTGGATTTGGCAAAGTGATATTTGGAAGCCCATTGAGGGCTACGGTGAAAAAGGAAATATCTTGCGTTCAAAACTGAAAAGAAGCTTTCTGAGAAACTGCTCTGTGTTCTGTTAATTCATCTCACAGAGTTACATCTGTCCCTTCAAGAAGCCTTTCGCTAAGGCTGTTCTTGTGGAATGGGCAAAGTGATATTTGGAAGCCCATAGAGGCCTATGGTGAAAAAGGAAATATCTTCCGTTCAAAACTGGAAAGAAGCTTTCTGAGAAACTGCTCTGTGTTCTGTTAATTGATCTCACAGAGTTACATCTTTCCTTCAAGAGCCTTTCGCTAAGGCTATTCTTGTGGAATTGGCAAAGGATATTTGGAAGCCCATAGAGGGCTGTGGTGAAAAAGGAAATATCTTCCGTTGAATACTGGAAAGAAGCTTTCTGAGAAACTGCTCTGTGTTCTGTTAATTCATCTCACAGAGTTACATCTTTCCTTCAAGAAGCCTTTCGCTAAGGCTGTTCTTGTGGAATTGGCAAAGTGATATTTGGAAGCCCATAGAGTGCTACGGAGAAAAGGAAATATCTTCCGCTCAAAACCGGAAAGAAGCTTTCTGAGAAACTGCTCTGTGTTCTGTTAATTCATCTCACAGAGTTACATCTTTCCTTCAAGAAGCCTTTCGCTTAGGCTGTTCTTGTGGAATTGGCAAAGGATATTTGGAAGCCCATAGAGGCTATGGTGAAAAAAATATCTTCCGCTCAAAACTGGAAAGAAGCTTTCTGAGAAACTGCTCTGTGTTCTGTTAATTCATCTCACAGAGTTACATCCTTCCTTCAAGAAGCCTTTCGCTAAGGCTGTTCTTGTGGAATTGACAAAGGATATTTGGAAGCCCACAGAGGGCTATGGTGAAAAAGGAAATATCTTCCGCTCAAAAGTGGAAAGAAGCTTTCTGAGAAACTGCTCTGTGTTCTGTTAATTCATCTCACAGAGTTACATCCTTCCCTTCAAGAAGCCTTTCGCTAAGGCTGTTCTTCTGGATTTGGCAAAGTGATATTTGGAAGCCCATTGAGGGCTACGGTGAAAAAGGAAATATCTTCCGCTCAAAACTGGAAAGAAGCTTGAGAAACTGCTCTGGGTTCTGTTAATTCATCTCACAGAGTTACATCTGTCCCTTCAAGAAGCCTTTCCCTAAGGTTGTTCTTGTGGAATGGGCAAAGTGATATTTGGAAGCCCATAGAGGCCTATGGTGAAAAAGGAAATATCTTCCGTTCAAAACTGGAAAGAAGCTTTCTGAGAAACTGCTCTGTGTTCTGTTAATTGATCTCACAGAGTTACATCTTTCCCTTCAAGGAGCCTTTCGCTAAGGCTATTCTTGTGGAATTGGCAAGAGGATATTTGGAAATCCATAGAGGGCTGTGGTGAAAAAGGAAATATCTTCCGTTGAATACTGGAAAGAAGCTTTCTGAGAAACTGCTCTGTGTTCTGTTAATTCATCTCACAGAGTTACATCTTTCCCTTGAAGAAGCCTTTCGCTAAGGCTGTTCTTGTGGAATTGGCAGAGTGATATTTGGAAGCCCTTAGAGGGCTATGGTGAAAAAGGAAATATCTTCCGCTCAAAACCGGAAAGAAGCTTTCTGAGAAACTGCTCTGTGTTCTGTTAATTCAATTCACAGAGTTACATCTTTCCTTCAAGAAGCCTTTCGCTAAGGCTGTTCTTGTGGAATTGGCAAAGGATATTTGGAAGCCCATAGAGGCTATGGTGAAAAAAATATCTTCCGTTCAAAACTGGAAAGAAGCTTTCTGAGAAACTGCTCTGTGTTCTGTTAATTCATCTCACAGAGTTACATCTTTCCTTCAAAAGCCTTTCGCTAAGGCTGTTCTTGTGGAATTGGCAAAGTGATATTTGGAAGCCCATAGAGTGCTACGGAGAAAAGGAAATATCTTCCGTTCAAAACTGGAAAGAAGCTTTCTGAGAAACTGCTCTGTGTTCTGTTAATTCATCTCACAGAGTTACATCTTTCCTTCAAGAAGCCTTTCGCTAAGGCTGTTCTTGTGGAATTGGCAAAGGATATTTGGAAGCCCATTGAGGGCTATGGTGAAAAAAATATCTTCCGTTCAAAACTGGAAAGAAGCTTTCTGAGAAACTGCTCTGTGTTCTGTTAATTCATCTCACAGAGTTACATCTTTCCTTCAAAAGCCTTTCGCTAAGGCTGTTCTTGTGGAATTGACAAAGGATATTTGGAAGCCCACAGAGGGCTATGGTGAAAAAGGAAATATCTTCCGTTCAAAAGTGGAAAGAAGCTTTCTGAGAAACTGCTCTGTGTTCTGTTAATTCATCTCACAGAGTTACATCCTTCCTTCAAGAAGCCTTTCGCTAAGGCTGTTCTTGTGGAATTGGCAAAGTGATATTTGGAAGCCCATAGAGGCTATGGTGAAAAAGGAAATATCTTCCGTTCAAAACTGAAAAGAAGCTTTCTGAGAAACTGCTCTGTGTTCTGTTAATTCATCTCACAGAGTTACATCTTTCCTTCAAGAAGCCTTTCGCTAAGATTGTTCTTGTGGAATGGGCAAAGTGATATTTGGAAGCCCATAGAGGCCTATGGTGAAAAAGGAAATATCTTCCCTTCAAAACTGGAAAGAAGCTTTCTGAGAAACTGCTCTGTGTTCTGTTAATTCATCTCACAGAGTTACAACTTTCCCTTCAAGAAGCATTTCGCTAAGGCTTTTCTTGTGGAATTGGCAAGGGGATATTTGGAAGTCCATAGAGGGCTATGGTCAAAAAGGAAATATCTTCCGTTCAAAACTGGAAGAAGCTTTCTGAGAAACTGGTCTGTGTTCTGTTAATTCATCTCACAGAGTTACATCTTTCCTTCAAAAGCCTTTCGCTAAGGCTGTTCTTGTGGAATTGGCAAAGGGATATTTGGATGCCCATAGAGGGCTATGGTGAAAAAGGAAATATCTTCCGTTCAAAACTGGAAAGAAGCTTTCTGAGAAACTGCTCTATGTTCTGTGAATTCATCTCACAGAGTTACATCTTTCCCTTCAAGAAGCCTTTTGCTAAGGATGTTCTTGTGGAATTGGCAAAGTGATATTTGGAAGCCCATTGAGGGCTATGGTGAAAATGGAAATATCTTCCGTTCAAACCTGGAAAGAAGCTTTCTGAGAAACTTCTCTGTGTTCTGTTAATTCATCTCACAGAGTTACATCTTTCCCTTCAAGAAGCCTTTCGCTAAGGCTGTTCTTGTGGAATTGGCAAAGGGATATTTGGAAGCCCATTGAGGGCTATGGTTAAAAAGGAAATATCTTCCGTTCAAAGCTGGAAAGAAGCTTTCTGAGAAACTGCTCTGTGTTCTGTTAATTCTTCTCACAGAGTTACATCTTTCCCTTCAAGAAGCCTTTCGCTAAGGCTGTTCTTGTGGAATTGGCAAAGGGATAATTGGAAGCCAATAGAGTGCTACGGTGAGAAAGGAAATATCTTCCGTTCAAAACTAGAAAGAAGCATTCTGAGAAACTGCTCTGTGTTCTGTTAATTCATCTCACAGAGTTACATCTTTCCCTTCAAGAAGCCTTTCGCTAAGGCTGTTCTTGTGGAATTGGCAATGGGATATTTGGAAGCCCATAGAGGGCTATGGTGAAAAAAATATCTTCCGTTCAAAACTGGAAAGAAGCTTTCTGAGAAACTGCTCTGTGTTCTGTTAATTCATCTCACAGAGTTACATCTTTCCCTTCAAGAAGCCTTTCGCTAAGGCTGTTCTTGTGGAATTGGCAAAGGGATATTTGGAAGCCCATAGAGGGCTACGGTGAAAAAGGAAATATCTTCCGTTCAAAACTGGAAAGAAGGTTTCTGAGAAACTGCTCTGTGTTCTGTTAATTCATCTCTCAGAGTTACATCTTTCCCTTCAAGAAGCCTTTCGCTAAAGCTGTTCTTGTGGAATTGGTAGAGTGATATTTGGAAGCCCATAGAGGGCTACGGGGAAAAAGGAAATATCTTACGTTCAAAACTGGAAAGAAGCTTTCTGAGAAACTGCTCTGTTTTCTGTTAATTCATCTCACAGAGTTACATCTTTCCCTTCAAAAAGACTTTCGCTCAGGCTGTTCTTGTGGAATTGGCAAAGGGATATTTGGAAGCACATAGAGGGCTATGGTGAAAAAGGTAGTATCTTCCGTTCAAAACCGGAAAGAAGCTTTCTGAGAAACTTCTCTGTGTTCTGTTAATTCATCTCACAGAGTTACATCTTTCCCTTCAAGAAGCCTTTCGCTAAGGCAGTTCTTGTGGAATTGGCAAAGTCATATTTGGAAGCCCATAGAGGGCTATGGTGAAAAAGGAAACATCTTCCGTTCAAAACCGGAAAGCAGCTTTCTGAGAGACTGCTCTGTGTTCTGTTAATTCTTCTCACACAGTTACATCTTTCCCTTCAAGAAGCCTTTCGCTAAGGCTGTTCTTGTGGAATTGGCAAAGTGATATTTGGAAGCCCATAGAGGGCTATGGTGAAAAAGGAAATATCTTCCGTTCAAAACTGAAAAGAAGCTTTCTGAGAAACTGCTCTGTGTTCTGTCAATTCATCTCACAGAGTTACATCTTTCCCTTCAAGAAGCCTTTCGCTAAGGCTGTTCTTTTGGAATTGGCAAAGGGATATTTGGAAGCCCATAGAGGGTTATGGTGCAAAAGGAAATATCTTCCGTTAAAAACTGGAAAGAAGCTTTCTGAGAAACCCTTCTGTTTTCTGTTAATTCAACTCACAGAGTTACATCTTTCCCTTCAAGAAGCCTTTCGCTAAGGCTGTTCTTGTGGAATTGGCAAAGGGATATTTGGAAGCCCATAGAGGGCTATGGTGAAAATGGAAGTATCTTCTGTTCAAAACCGGAAAGAAGCGTTCTGAGAAACTGCTCTGTGTTCTGTTAATTCATCTCACAGAGTACATCTTTCCCTTCAAGAAGACTTTCGCTAAGGCTTTTCTTGTGGAATTGGCAAGGGGATATTTGGAAATCCAGAGAGGGCTGTGGTGAAAAAGGAAATATCTTCCATTGAATACTGGAAAGAAGCTTCCTGAGAAACTGCTCTGTGTTCTCTTAATTCATCTCACAGAGTTACATCTGTCCCTTCAAGAAGCCTTTCTCTAAGGTTGTTCTTGTGGAATGGGCAAAGTGATATTTGGAAGCCCATAGAGGCCTATGGTGAAAAAGGAAATATCTTCCGTTCAAAACTGGAAAGAAGCTTTGTGAGAAACTGCTCTGTGTTCTGTTAATTCATCTCACAGAGTTACAACTTTCCCTTCAAGAAGCATTTCGCTAAGGCTTTTCTTGTGGAATTGGCAAGGGGATATTTGGAAGTCCATAGAGGGCTATGGTCAAAAAGAAAATATCTTCCGTTGAAAACTGGAAAGAAGCTTTCTGAGAAACTGGTCTGTGTTCTGTTAATTCATCTCACAGAGTTACATCTTTCACTTCAAGAAGCCTTTCGCTAAGGCTGTTCTTGTGGAATTGGCAAAGGGATATTTGGAAGCCCATAGAGGGCTATGGTTAAAAAGGAAATATCTTCCGTTCAAAGCTGGAAAGAATCTTTCTGAGAAACTGCTCTGTGTTCTGTTAATTCTTCTCACAGAGTTACATCTTTCCCTTCAAGAAGCCTTTCGCTAAGGCTGTTCTTGTGGAATTGGCAAAGGGATAATTGGAAGCCCATAGAGTGCTACGGTGAAAAAGGAAATATCTTCAGTTCAAAACTAGAAAGAAGCATTCTGAGAAACTGCTCTGTGTTCTGTTAATTCATCTCACAGAGTTACATCTTTCCCTTCAAGAAGCCTTTCGCTAAGGCTGTTCTTGTGGAATTGGCAAAGGGATATTTGGAAGCCCATAGAGGGCTACGGTGAAAAAGGAAATATCTTCCGTTGAAAACTGGAAAGAAGCTTTCTGAGAAACTGCTCTGTGTTCTGTTAATTCATCTCACAGAGTTACATCTTTCCCTTCAAGAAGCCTTTCGCTAAGGCTGTTCTTGTGGAATTGGCAAGGATATTTGGAAGCCCATAGAGGGCTATGGTGAAAAAGGAAATATCTTCCGTTCAAAACTGGAAAGAAGCTTTCTGAGAAACTGCTCTGTGTTCTGTTAATTCATCTCACAGAGTTACATCTTTCCCTTCAAGAAGCCTTTCGCTAAGGCTGTTCTTGTGGAATTAGCAAAGGATATTTGGAAGCCCATAGAGGCTACGGTGAAAAAGGAAATATCTTCCGTTCAAAACTGGAAAGAAGCTTTCTGAGAAACTGCTCTGTGTTCTGTTAATTCATCTCACAGAGTTACATCTTTCCTTCAGAAGCCTTTCGCTAGGCTGTTCTTGTGGAATTGGCAAAGGATATTTGGAAGCCCATAGAGGCTATGGTGAAAAAAGGAAATATCTTACGTTCAAAACTGGAAAGAAGCTTTCTGAGAAACTGCTCTGTTTTCTGTTAATTCATCTCACAGAGTTACATCTTTCCCTTCAAAAAGACTTTGGCTCAGGCTGTTCTTGTGGAATTGGCAAAGGGATATTTGGAAGCACATAGAGGGCTATGGTGAAAAAGGAAATATCTTCCGTTCAAAACTGGAAAGAAGCTTTCTGAGAAACTGCTCTGTGTTCTGTTAATTCGTCTCATAGAGTTACCTCTTTCCCTTCAAGAAGCCTTTCGCTAAGGCTGTTCTTGTGGAATTGGCAAAGTGATATTTGGAAGCCCTTAGAGGGCTACGGTGAAAAAGGAAATATCTTCCGTTCAAAACTGGAAAGTAGCTTTCTGAGAAACTGCTCTGTGTTCTGTTAATTCATATCGCAGAGTTACATCTTTCCCTTCAAGAAGCCTTTCGCTAAGGCTGTTCTTGTGGAATTGGCAAAGTGATATTTGGAAGCCCATAGAGGGCTATGGTGAAAAAGGAAATATCTTCCGTTCAAAACCGGAAAGAAGCTTTCTGAGAAACTGCTCTGTGTTCTGTTAATTCATCTCACAGAGTTACATCTTTCCCTTGAAGAAGCCTTTCGCTAAGGCTGTTCTTGTGGAATTGGCAAAGGGATATTTGGAAGCCCATAGACGGGTATGGTGCAAAAGGAAATATCTTCCGTTAAAAACTGGAAAGAAGCTTTCTGAGAAACCTTTCTGTTTTCTGTTAATTCAACTCACAGAGTTACATCTTTCCCTTCAAGAAGCCTTTCGCTAAGGCTGTTCTTGTGGAATTGGCAAAGGGATATTTGGAAGCCCATAGAGGGCTATGGTGAAAAAGGAAGTATCTTCTGTTCAAAACCGGAAAGAAGCTTTCTGAAAAACTGCTCTGTGTTCTGTTAATTCATCTCACAGAGTTACATCTTTCCCTTCAAGAAGACTTTCGCTAAGGCTGTTCTTCTGGAATTGGCAAAGTGATATTTGGAAGCCCATTGAGGGCTATGGTAAAAAAGGAAATATCTTCCATTCAAAACTGGAAAGAAGCTTTATGAGAAACTGCTCTGTGTTCTGTTAATTCTTCTCACAGAGTTACATCTTTCCCTTCAAGAAGCCTTTCGCTAAGGCTGTTCTTGTGGAATTGGCAAAGGGATAATTGGAAGCCCATAGAGGGCTATGTTGAAAAAGGAAATATCTTCCGTTGAAAACTACAAAGAAGCTTTCTGAGAAACTGCTCTGTGTTCTGTTAATTCATCTCACAGAGTTACATCTTTCCCTTCAAGAAGCCTTTCGCTAAGGCTGTTCTTGTGGAATTGGCAAAGGGATAATTGGAAGCCCATAGAGGGCTATGTTGAAAAAGGAAATATCTTCCGTTGAAAACTACAAAGAAGCTTTCTGAGAAACTGCTCTGTGTTCTGTTAATTCATCTCACAGAGTTACATCTTTCCCTTCAAGAAGCCTTTCGCTAAGGCTGTTCTTGTGGAATTGGCAAAGGGATATTTGGAAGCCCATAGAGGGCTATGGTGAAAAAGGAAATATCTTCCGTTCAAAACTGGAAAGAAGCTTTCTGAGAAACTGCTCTGTGTTCTGTTAATTCATCTCACAGATTTACATCTTTCCCTTCCAGAAGCCTTTCGCTAAGGCTGTTCTTGTGGAATTGACAAAGGGATATTTGGAAGCCAATAGAGGGCTATGGTGAAAAAGGAAATATCTTCCGTTCAAACCTGGAAAGAAGTTTCTGAGAAACTGCTCTGTGTTCTGTTAATTCATCTCACAGAGTTACATCTTTCCCTTCAAGAAGCCTTTCGCTAAGGCTGTTCTTGTGGAATTGGTAGAGTGATATTTGGAAGCCCTTAGAGGGCTACGGGGAAAAAGGAATTATCTTACGTTCAAAACTGGAAAGAAGCTTTCTGAGAAACTGCTCTCTTTTCTGTTAATTCATCTCACAGAGTTACCTCTTTCACTTCAAGAACCCTTTCGCTCAGGCTGTTCTTGTGGAATTGGCAAAGGGATATTTGGAAGCACATAGAGGGCTATGGTGAAAAAGGAAATATCTTCCGTTCAAAACTGGAAAGAAGCTTTCTGATAAACTGCTCTGTGTTCTGTTAATTCATCTCATAGAGTTAACTCTTTCCCTTCAAGAAGCCTTTCGCTAAGGCTGTTCTTGTGGAATTGGCAAAGTGATATTTGGAAGCCCTTAGAGGGCTACGGTGAAAAAGGAAATATCTTCCGTTCAAAACTAGAAAGAAGCTTTCTGAGAAACTGCTCTGTGTTCTGTTAATTCATCTCGCAGTGTTACATCTTTCCCTTCAAGAAGCCTTTCGCTAAGGCTGTTGTTGTGGAATTGGTAAAGGGATATTTGAAGCCCATAGAGGCTATGGTGAAAAAGGAAATATCTTCCGTTCAAAACCGGAAAGAAGCTTGAGAAACTGCTCTGTGTTCTGTTAATTCATCTCACAGAGTTACATCTTTCCTTCAAGAAGCCTTTCGCTAAGGCTGTTCTTGTGGAATTGGCAAAGTGATATTTGGAAGCCCATAGAGGCTATGGTGAAAAAGGAAATATCTTCGTTCAAAACTGGAAAGAAGCTTTCTGAGAAACTGGTCTGTGTTCTGTTAATTCATCTCACAGAGTTACATCTTTCCCTTCAAGAAGCCTTCGCTAAGGCTGTTCTTGTGGAATTGGCAAGTGATATTTGGAAGCCCATAGAGGGCTATGGTGAAAAAGGAAGTATCTTCTGTTCAAAACCGGAAAGAAGCTTTCTGAAAAACTGCTCTGTGTTCTGTTAATTCATCTCACAGAGTTACATCTTTCCCTTCAAGAAGACTTTCGCTAAGGCTGTTCTTCTGGAATTGGCAAAGTGATATTTGGAAGCCCATTGAGGGCTACGGTAAAAAAGGAAATATCTTCCATTCAAAACTGGAAAGAAGCTTTATGAGAAACTGCTCTGTGTTCTGTTAATTCTTCTCACAGAGTTACATCTTTCCCTTCAAGAAGCCTTTCGCTAAGGCTGTTCTTGTGGAATTGGCAAAGGGATAATTGGAAGCCCATAGAGGGCTATGTTGAAAAAGGAAATATCTTCCGTTGAAAACTACAAAGAAGCTTTCTGAGAAACTGCTCTGTGTTCTGTTAATTCATCTCACAGAGTTACATCTTTCCCTTCAAGAAGCCTTTCGCTAAGGCTGTTCTTGTGGAATTGGCAAAGGGATATTTGGAAGCCCATAGAGGGCTACGGTGAAAAAGGAAATATCTTCCGTTCAAAACTGGAAAGAAGCTTTCTGAGAAACTGCTCTGTGTTCTGTTAATTCATCTCACAGATTTACATCTTTCCTTCAAGAAGCCTTCGCTAAGGCTGTTCTTGTGGAATTGACAAAGGGATATTTGGAAGCCAATAGAGGGCTATGGTGAAAAAGGAAATATCTTCCGTTCAAAACTGGAAAGAAGTTTCTGAGAAACTGCTCTGTGTTCTGTTAATTCATCTCACAGAGTTACATCTTTCCCTTCAAGAAGCCTTTCGCTAAGGCTGTTCTTGTGGAATTGGTAGAGTGATATTTGGAAGCCCTTAGAGGGCTACGGGGAAAAAGGAAATATCTTACGTTCAAAACTGGAAAGAAGCTTTCTGAGAAACTGCTCTCTTTTCTGTTAATTCATCTCACAGAGTTACCTCTTTCACTTCAAGAACCCTTTCGCTCAGGCTGTTCTTGTGGAATTGGCAAAGGGATATTTGGAAGCACATAGAGGGCTATGGTGAAAAAGGAAATATCTTCCGTTCAAAACTGGAAAGAAGCTTTCTGATAAACTGCTCTGTGTTCTGTTAATTCATCTCATAGAGTTAACTCTTTCCCTTCAAGAAGCCTTTCGCTAAGGCTGTTCTTGTGGAATTGGCAAAGTGATATTTGGAAGCCCTTAGAGGGCTACGGTGAAAAAGGAAATATCTTCCGTTCAAAACTAGAAAGAAGCTTTCTGAGAAACTGCTCTGTGTTCTGTTAATTCATCTCGCAGTGTTACATCTTTCCCTTCAAGAAGCCTTTCGCTAAGGCTGTTCTTGTGGAATTTTCAAAGTGATATTTAGAAGCCCATAGAGGGCTATGGTGAAAAAGGATATATCTTCCGTTCAAAACCGGAAAGAAGCTTTCTGAGAAACTGCTCTGTGTTCTGTTAATTCATCTCACAGAGTTACATCTTTCCGTTTTCGCTAAGGCTGTTCTTGTGGAATTGGCAAAGGATATTTGGAAGCCCATAGAGGCTATGGTGCAAAAGGAAATATCTTCCGTTAAAACTGGAAAGAAGCTTTCTGAGAAACCCTTCTGTTTTCTGTTAATTCAACTCACAGAGTTACATCTTTCCTTCAAGAAGCCTTCGCCAAGGCTGTTCTTGTGGAATTGGCAAAGTGATATTTGGAAGCCCATAGAGGCTATGGTGAAAAAGGAAGTATCTTCTGTTCAAAACCGGAAAGAAGCTTTCTGAGAAACTGGTCTGTGTTCTGTTAATTCATCTCACAGAG